>PVIH01001602.1:27305-226385 GCA_004025045.1 Sigmodon hispidus
ATTGACAGTGTCCTTGGCTTTGCAGAAGCTTCCTAGCTTCAGGAGATCCCACTTATTGATTGTTGGTCTTAGTGTCTGTGCCACTGGTGTTATATTTAGGAAGTGGTCGCCTGTGCCAATTTGTAGAAGTGTATTTCCCACTTTCTTTTCTATCAAGTTCAAAGTGGCTGGGTTTAAGTTGAGGTCTTTGATCCACTTGTATTTGAGTTTTGAATCACACAATTCTTAAGCAAATCTACTCTTCTGATATCACCCTGCAGGAAAAAATGACTAGGCTTGTAAAGATCATTGTAGCAGTACTAAGTATTGAAACCAGGCCACAATCTTTAGTCTCCAAGGAAGTTATCTCATGTCTTGACATATTTAGATATGATAACTTTTGTAATATTTATTAAAATAGAAGCCCATATTATAAGTTTCACTTTAATAAATTGCTACAAATCTATATCTATTACCACAGAAAAGGAATAAAATTTTTACAGAGCTCATTCATGTCATTAGTCCATATTTATATATAGGTCCAGGATATATATATATGTCTCTGTGTGTGTGTGTACATAGAATCTCCTCTCTTGTATATTGCTAAAAGCCTATATAAGCATTAACAAAGTATCCTTTGTTAATGGTATCTTTTAGTGAATAAAGAGTCTTAGTTTTTATTGTAGTTAAATTTTCTAATCTTCCTTCTTTGTATGATGTTTGATTTATTTCTTCTTAATATCCTTCCTTAATTCAAGTCGATAAATGCTCTCTACCCTCACTTGCAGATGCCCTGTTGCATGTCCTTCCTACCTAAATCTGTATGTTTTCAGAAACTGGATTTGGTGTTAGTGTGAGAGCCATCGGAATGTGCCAGAATGTTCTTAAAAGAATGTTGGTACAAACTACTTATTTTTGACAGTGATCTATAGAGTGAACAAAGGTGGAAGCAAACAGAACACTTAGAATATTCTGATGTAATAGTGCAGGTAGGAAATGATGGCTCATGAAATTTGGGAAATATAGAAAAGCAGAGTGGAGTCTGGTTTCAGAAGGTGAGCCTTCAAATGTTTCTGTTTAATAGAATGTGAGAGATGAGGTGGGAAGAGAAATCACCAGTATGTCCTTGGTTCTGGATGTCAGCATCTGGGCGAATGATGGTGCCATCAGATCGGAATGATCAGAAGAAAAGCAAATGGAAGTTTTCAGTTTGCCTCTTGTGTGTGTGTGTGTGTGTGTGTGTGTGTGTGCATTGTGTGGTTTGAAGACTATATTGTTTTACTGCAACCTTTAAAAGTAGATGAATAATAAATATTCTTATTCAAATTCATCTATTTCCACAATTTTATGAATAAAAAAGTCTCTTAACTGCCCTCTCTCAAGGGCAATCCCCCTGTGTCATAATAATTGAAAATTAAGAAGTTACAGAGTCATAATTAAATTGTCCCCTTTGAACTTTTATTGACTGCATGTTAACTACATCTCACTCAGTACAGCAGTAGAAAGAAATATTCTGAACAATAACAAAGACAAGATAACATAACAAGCTTTGACAGGTTCCTAATTACTTGACTACCCAGTAGTTTAAAGTACTTTAATAGTCTACTTATTCTCTTATTTTCACAGAAGTCAAAAGGTATATCTAATTTACTATTTAATAGATATCTATGTTGGTGATTTAGAAAGAATGCTTTTGCCTAATGTGCTTAACTATTAATTTGTAACCTTTAATCTTTATGTGGGAGATAATTTAAAGAAGAAATTACGCATGTTATTAGCCACAAATAGTTATGTCTAAAAATTGCCTTTTAAAATTTAACTCTTTTTACTCTGAAACAAAACTTATCTTCTCCCTCAAGATCTAGCCCACATTCTATTTAATAGCAGCTACTGTAGCATGTTTTATTCCACTCCCCAAACTTGTTTTCCCCTTTGATTTTTGTTACCAATACAGTATAGTAAATGACAGTCTTATAATCATAGTAAATGTCAAATAAAAATGATACATGTAAAAGCATGGCACGCAAATCTGACTTGTAAAATTTTAAAGAAACGCTATCTTTACCTACCTTGTTGATAATAAAGTTGTGGAAATGACAGCATCACAGCTCCATATGAGGTTGCTGGATTGAAGTAATGCTAGCTTGACTCGAGGTGTCCTCTGTTGCATCAGTAGAGTAAAGGTCTTTGTAACCAGGTTCCTGTTTCATGAGATGATGTCTAGCCTTACATACATAGCAGAATAACTGTGAATAATTAGCTAGTAAATCTAGAAGGTGCTTTTGGGCAGAATGGTTTGTAGTTTGTGAATAAAGAACTCTTTATATGGTTAGTGGTTTCTAAACTCTTTATAGCTATGGTCTTCTTTAAACTCTACAGGAACACTACAAGGTGGGCAATATTGCTTCTCTTTTTTAGATAATAAAATTTATGATTGAAACCTGTGTATTGCCAAATTTTACAACTATGGCAGTCATGGATCTGTCTGCATCATAGCATGTACATTGAGCCACTTTAAATGCTGTTATTAAAATAATTTTTAAGAACAAGTCATCATATAAAGGAAGAAGTAGAAGTAGAGCCAGATATTCATATGCAAGTAGTTCAGTATGATGATATTTTGTCTGTTTTGCACAGGAGTATGAAACATTTTAAACACTGAATGTTGTGTTATCAGAAGAATGTCATACTTAAGTGAATACCTATTTATTTACTTAGAAAATTCTGGTTATCATAACATAAAAGAAAGTTACTTCCCTACAATTCATTGTTGATATAATATGGTACTAGGCATTAATGATTTTTTCCATAAAGACATAGAACAAAGTTTTATGAAAGTTCATTGTAAACCAATGCAGAAAAGAAGAGGGCCACACGGTAAGATATGGATTAGCAAAACAATTCTTGAGAGCAGTGATGAAGGGAGAATGTGAGTACATGTAGACTGTCTTAGAAGAAATGGCCATTTATTTGACTAGATTTGAAATTCAATTCAGCCTGCTTTCTTATGCCACCAAGAACCACCTGTCCAGTGGTCGCTCTACATTCAGTGAGCTGAGCCATCTCACATGAATCCTTAATCAAGAAAATGCCCCAGACTTGCTTACAAGCCAGTCCTATAGAAGCATTTTCTCAATTGAGATTACTTTCTTTCCAATGACTGTAGCATGTGTTGTGTTGACAAAAGACTAGCCGGTGTAGTAAGGTTCCAATCTAGAATTTTAGCAACACATTCTCAGTATACCTAGAAAGCTGCATTTCTAAACATGTGATTTTATTCATTCATTTTCTATGATTGCCTTTTTCCCAAACCCACTTAACATAGACATCAGTTGTCTTTTCCTCTAAATATGTTACATAAAATGTTGCATTTTATAACTCTTCAATCAAGTGTGTTTGGGCCATATTAGTTCACCTGTGCACACAGAATTCTACACACTTAGTCTTAGCTGGAGCTTTAAAATAGTGTGAATTTCTCTATGGCTTCTCCTCCTGCCCTTTTGCTTGTCAGCATACATCACCTCTGAACCAGTTCAGCGCTCTTGGGAATCTAAAACGCACAGGAATTAGGTTTTATCTGAATATTTTCTTAATCTTTTGGCTCTCTTTTTGACCTCCAATGAGCTAGTAGGAGGAGAAAAAAAAGTCCTTAGTTATCTTCCTATGCTCATTTGCAGGTTAAATTAAGAAGCAGTTCACTGATCATTTTTCATTATTTTGAAATGTGTTCTCAAAAACTACACTGGCAATCTTTTAAATTGTGAGTATAGAGGGACAACTGTGGTTGAATGTTTCTCTGTCCTACCTGGCTAGTCCCACATCGGCTTATGAAATAATTGACTCAGAGGCTTAATATTATAGTGACTGCTAGGCCAGTAGTTCAGGCTTATTGTTAACTAGCTCTTATGTCTTAGATTAACCTGTAATTCTTATCTCTATATAGCCACATGGCTTGGTACCTTTGCTTCAGTGCAGTATTCTAATCTTGCTTCCTCTGAGTCTGACAGGTGACTACTGCTCTCTCTATCCTCATTCCAGAATTCTCCTAGTCTAGTCACCCTATCTATACTTCCTTTCTGGCTATTGACCAATCAGGGTTTTAGTAAACCAATATGAGTAACAAATCTTTACAATGTGCAAGTGCATTATCCCACAAATGACCCTGTGGGTTTATTTTTGTTTTGTTTTCTTTGCTCTAGTTTGTATTAACCACTACAACATAAGGCTGGAAATACCAAAAAATTCACTACTCTGTAAACCAAAGTGATGGATTAGTCTGATTAAATAATGAAAATTATAGATCCTTACCCAAGGACAAGTAGCACATTGTGAAAACATGCCACAATATCAACAACATCTTCACTGATGACTGACATTAATTCAGGGCCTCAGATTGAGAATGTCTTTGGTAGATAAAGACCTGCCAACATCTTGAGAGCTGATGAAAGTATAAACTTTAAAAACTTTACCTGGCTCACATAGATAAGTGCTCAGATCTTCTTTCTAGATAATTGACAGTAGACAAACTAACAATGACCAGTCCCCATGATTAATGATGTAATTTTTGTCTCTGAGCCATTTAGTGAGGACTAAATGCAATATTGCATATACCAAGACTTAGCAGTGTGCCCTGTTCTGGCCCTTAAACATTGTGAGTCTCCCTGCTCTCCTTGAAGCATTTATACTTGGCACCTTAGTTCTTTCTAAGAGAATAAAAGTTGGTGGAGAGAAGGCCCTGTGTTTGGAGACCTGCAGGAAAAACATTTGAGAACTGTGATGGGAAAGGTCTTTTTCGTTTCATTTTGAGGCTCACCTAGGGACTGTTCCCTAAAGCTGCCTGATAATCAAGGTCATGGAGAAAGGCAAATCTTGTCAAAACACACAAAGCACAGGCTTTGATCAGAGCCCAGAGAGTGTCTCTGAGACACTATTGATTGAGATGGAGGGATTTTCTACATTTGGAGTGAAATATGCTCCAACATTACAGAAGGACACTCTTGGCAGGGAAAAAAAAATTACCTCTGGCCTCATGCTTGTTTGGGACCTTTTTTATCTTAGGAAAGATTTTAGAATATCCTGAGTTGTCAAATTATTTGGTAAGAGCAGCAAACTTCAAGTTACAATATCCTGCAGGCACAACTGTCCCAGAGGTCCAAGAATCAGGCAGCACAAGGTATGCCAGACCTATACTGCCCAATATGAGAACATTTCCACTATACATAATTCTACAATTTCACATAACCATATTTAAAGAAGTAGAAAAATATAAATGTACATTTTATTTAAAATAATGTTTCCAAAATACTGCTTCAACACACAATGCAGATTTTATTAAGGATACATTTTTAGTTCACACAGAATTATGCCAACTCTTTGAAATCCTGTGTGTCTGAGATTCCCAGTTTATCACATTCTGTCACTAAATTTGTAATAGGACCATTTGATTGAAATTTGAAAGGAACAGTAAACCTTATATTTAATGAGAAAAAAGATTTATAAAACATCTGCTTTAAATTCATATTTCAATTAGGTAAAATCATAACTGTAGCTTCCCAGTCAGCCAGTAAGGTTTCATAGGTGCAGCAACCACAATAAAAGTTAGTGGTCACTGCAAAGGTGTATAGCAAATAATCTCAATCCAGGTCAGCTCTAGGCCTGAATCTTTCCTTACTCTAGTCTGAATTCTGCCTCTTATTTCTTCACTGTGCACTCTGGCTCAAGTCACCTGTCCTCTCCGACCCCAGCCTTCTATATGCATAAATTTGCTCTGAAAGTTGAAGGGGGTAACATCAATTAAATGGCCAGTGATTTGTAAAGTGCAATGTAAATACATTTACAATGCAATGCTATGGAAAGAGTTAATTATTTAGAGATTTTTAAAAATCAATCCTACAGCATTTATAGAAGATGAAGGTAACTGTCTTGTCTTCCTTCCTGTGGAGCTGATTATACATCCTATAGCTAAGAGGCACTGGATTGGTAGCTTTTTAAAGCTATACTTTTTCATGCTTCTGATAGAAAAATCTATGCTTTTATCTTGATTATAAGTTCTAAGATGTGTTTTAAAATTAAAAATAGACTGTCCAGTCTTTCGCATAAGTTGAAATGACAAGATGGTCACAGTAGGGTACATGTATATGGACTTGTGTATGTATATAAAAGGAAAATGTATACATTAAGTTGACAACTCTATTTGTTCCCACAGAGATAGGTGGATAGTGGAAGTGCTTCCCAATTTTTCACTCCATAGAATTCTGTAGTATTTCAATTTTGAATTATGCAGATATATACATATATATGTCAATATATGATATAAAAATCAGTGCAGATGGCAAAGGAATGGTCCTCTTTAGATAAGAAATTAGCTTAGTTCTCTTTGCTGCTCTGCTAGTGTTGCTGCACATGGAAATTGCTGCAGACAGCCCCGTAACTATGGAGCTACCTCCTATCAGAATCCAAGCCAGTGAGGAAATGGCTCAATGGGTAAAGCACTTCTATGCAAGGCATGAAGACATAAGTTCACAATTCCAGTATCTTTGTAAAAACACTGAGCCTAGCAGTGAGTACTAGCGACCAGTACTGGGAAGCTGAAGACAGAGGGAATTGATGTGGCATATCTATATGCTGTGATTAAGGACTGTTTTGACCCTGGCAGGCACTGTAGTAGTAGGTAGGAAATCAGAGCATAAGTAGGAGAAGGAGGGTGGAGTTAGACAGAGATGATTCAGCCCCAAAGAATCAACATGTAACAGAACAGGTGAGCCACGGACAGATTAATGGAAATGGGTTGAATTAAGATGAAAGAGCTAGCTAGCAATATGCCTGAGCTATAGGCCAAACAGCATAAACTTAATATAAGCATCTGTGTGATTTTGGGGACTTTGGGATTTCTGGTCCAGATAAGCAGTGGTGGGCAGGTCAGAACCACGGGACTGGGGGGTGGCGCGGCTCAGAAACCTCATGTTACAGGAAATGCTAGGGATAGCTAACTAACCAGTGTAGCCAGAAAGTCATGAGTTCAGTGAGAGACCTAGTCCCAAAGTAAGGTGGAGAACAATTGTTTTAGTTGAGTTTCTATTGCTCTAATAATACATCATGACCAAAAGCAACATAGAGAAGAAAGAATTTATTTTAGTTTACTATTCTCAGGTCACATGTTCACTGAGGGAAGGCAAGGCAAGATCCTAAAGGCAGAAGCTACAGAGGCACACTGCCTCCTTAATTGCCTCCTATGACTTGCTCAGCTTGCTTTCTTACATGACCAAGAACCAGCTGCCCAGGGCTAGCACTGCCTCTGGTGAGCTAGCCCCACCCACATAATTAATCAAGAAATTGTCCAAGTATGCTTCCAAACCAATTCTATAGAAATATTTTCTCACTTAAGACTCCTTCTTGCCAGATCCATCCAAGTTTCTGTTAAACTGATAAACACTAGCCAGCATAACAACTGATAAAGACTCTTGACATCAACCCTTGGCCTTCACATCCACATAAACATTTGTACATGTACAAACCCTGTTCCACACACACAAGTAAACAGAACCCAGCCCCAGAGCAGCCATGTGAGCCACAGAAATTGGGAACTCATACTCTATGGACTTTCTTTAGCTTCACATATAAGATTCATACTTGTTCCTATCTACAGCCTTTCAGAGTATGTGGTATGTCTCTCCACGTGAATTTTTTTTTTGAGTTCCACTTTTAGACTCTTTGGAGAATTACTGACTTCTCAGTTGAATTGTTCCCAATAGCCCCTTAAATAATTTTCTGTCACATATGCCTTGAAATTTCTATTTAGATCTCGTAATCCCAAACATATCCTTGGAGTTTGATAAAAAAACCCATTCAAGTATGTTCAGGGTAGGCAGCAACAGAAAGGCAGGATATATTCAAATGAAAAAAAAATACAAGGTACAAAATGATGTCATAAAATCTCCAAGAGACTACACAGAATATCTTTCTATAATGGAGCTCATCCAACTAATTCCCAGGTCCCTGTGGAACAGACTTCTTGTGCAGCAGATGCACTTCCTGGTGTACCTAATTTTTGTGCAGCAGATGTACCTTTTGGTGTATCTAGGAACTGTCTTCTCATCTTTTCATGCTCATATGTCTTATTCTGAACCCTTCCCCTGAGCAAACATTGTCTTCAGTGTTTGAAATATAAGAAAAAGATATGGATGTTGCTCTCAGAGAGCTTATTCTAATTGGGCAGACCTATGCATCGCATAAGTACCACACAGTTGGGATGAACAAAGATAATGTATGATTTCAGATGAAATTTCTATGGTGGTATGAGTAAGAATGGTCTTCATAAACTCATGTTTAAACACTTGGTCCCTGGTTGGTGGACCCTTTAGGAAGAATTAGGAGGTATGATCTTTTTGGAGATGTGTTACTGGGGAGGAGTTGGAAGTTTCAAAGGCTCACATTCTACCTAGTTTTTCTTCTTCTGCCTCCAACTTGAACTTATGTCATAAGTTCTCAGCTACTGCTCCAACCATGCTTGTCTGCACATTGCCATGCTCCTCACCATGATAATCATGGACTCACCCTCTGAGACTATAAATCAGTCTCTCATTAAATGTTTTCTTTTATAAATTGCTTTGGGCATTGTGTTTCTTCTTGGTAAGAGCAAAATAACTGGGACAATGTCCTAGCTGGGAATATCTGGAAATCTCTGATTGAATTGTTATCAAGAATATAGGGGGAACATTGGTCCGAGCCATAGGAGAGAAAGAATGTGACTCTTCTCGTTACATGGAGTAGCATATGCCGCAGGTTTGAGGTGGGAGGCATATTTAAGGGCTTCAAGGCAAGACCAAGTAGCTAGAGCGAAGAGAGAACAGAAACATATCCAATATGGTAGAGAAGGAGGAAAAGAGGGAATATCCAACAAAACATGGTAATCTTCATCAGAATTAGCCATGCAAGTGAGTGCCCAGTGCAATAGAGTGTTTCCAATGATATGCTACAACTACATAACCACTAATACCCTATAAATTAGCTTAAAATGGTCATAGATGGCTGGGGATAGAACTCAATAGCAGAGAACTTGCCTAATATACACAAGACCCAAAGTTAAATCCTCATTTCTACACCAAAAATGGGGAGTGAGAGATTGAGGGAGGGAGAGAGCAAGAGAGAGGGGGGGATATTAGAAAGGGCTTAGTATAGCCACTTCTTATTATATCTTCACAAAAGTCATACTTAATTCCAGATCTTTATCTTAGGCTCTCAGAGACTTCTAATAAATTAGATGATGTTTTGTAATGGAGACACATGGCCACCACTAATTCCTGGAGAATGGTTCTACTTATCTTGGGTGGGATTCAACCACCTCTAACTTTCAGACACCTTGCCAATAATTCTGATGAACAAGAAATTCTTGGAACAGCCTCAAAACTGTAGGTGTGTGTGCTCCCCTATTATTCACAGATACCATGCCCACCATGACACTACTGATGTCACTGGTCACTTTCAGACAGTTTGCTGTATGGTTTTCCTTTTCTGCTGTCAATGGGCTTTGTGGTACTCATTGTTTTGACATTTCTGGAGTCTTACACCTCAATAATGCTTCTGTATGCACCTATTACACCTTTCTAATGACTAAGTATTTCCACGTGTTTTGAAACCCAGTCAAATATGTTTCTACAACAATCTCAGTAAGTCTACAATTTTCTCATAGTAATATTTTATTTTTGTTAAGAGCTTATTATGATATTTTGTATTTTTTGCAGTCCATATTGTTTATACTTTCTGGGCACTTCAGAAGAGACACAAAAGATATTTCCTCTCACGTGGAGTTACTTCTTCGAAATTGAAGAATATTTCCCTTGTTCTAACACATTGATTATTTTCATCTGCTTTGGTAGACATGGAGGGGATCTGTTCTTTCTTAAGCCCTCCCTGAGTAAAAGCCTGACCAATACAGAGCAAGTAAATGACTCTGTCACCCTGAAGGGCCAAGAAATGTTGTCAGTACTGATGGACCCACTATGGTCTTTCCTGCAGAAATTTCATCTAGAGACTCAAAATATCTGAGCAGGTAAAAACTCTTCTGTAAATGAGCAGCCATAAAGAGTCAAGTGTAGGGGATCATGAAGAGCTGCTAACAAGTGAATGTGAAGCTCATTACAATACACTGAGAAGCAACAGTGGAGAATCAAGAGGATGGAGTAAAAGCCAAAGATTAGAAGGTATCAGAGGGGTGTTGTATTAGTGATGGAAAGTCTTGTAGCTGAGAAAATAGAATTGATGGGGGTAACAGAAACACAGAAGGAAAAACAAAATGAACAAAATGGGGAGGTCCTAAGACAGTATCAGAGAGTGGAATGTCTCTGGGAGAGGGCCCCTGCATGCTTTATCAGTCCTTGGATCTTCTGCCAGATTAAGGGGTAGATCCTCAATTTTGTTTATCTGGGGGAGGGGTAATATGGCTTGAGGCAAGGTCGCATAAAGCCCAGGCTGGCCCATGTAGTACCTCTATGTAGCCAAAAATAACTTTGAACTTCTGATTGTCCTTCTGCCTATACCTAATGAGTCTTGAAATTACTGCAGAGTGCCCAACACCCAGTTTAAAGTTTTACATTTTTTATATATATCTTGTTTTCTTTTTGGTTGATAATATGTAGAATTTTGTCACATGTATGGATCCCAAACTCTAGAATTTTTTAAAAGCTAGCATATCCTTTTGGCTAAGGTGGTAAAAAAATATCAGAATTTAATCAGATTTTAAAATCTTAACTCTAGATCCATTCTCCTTTCTGCCCTTATAAATAGTCACTTTCACTATTTTTTATGTGTACTTTTCTTCTACTAATTTCTCTTAAAAATACCTGCCAAGTTGATGTACTTTTTATTTACATCCTCCTCACATAACAGGTAGCTCACTATGCAATGTCATACCTCTGGACATCTTTCCTTAATGCACACTAGAGACCCATTCAATGTCCTCATACAGAGCACTACTTCCTTCTTTCTGTAGATACTCAGTATCTTCTTCCCCTTAGAAAGACTGGAGAAAACTTTGACTAGCTTTTGTTTCAAATGCCTGTGTTTATGTGTGCTGTTAGATGTGCTTACATCTATGTGTGGGAGCTAGAGAGCAATCTGGGAGGTAGTTTATCAGGCTTCATCTATTTCCTTTAAGGCATATTTTTTCATTGGCTTGGAGCTCAAAGATTCAGTTAGAATAGTTGGCTAGTGAGCTCCAGGGGTTCTCCTGTCTCTACCTTTCTAGTTCTGGCATTGCTAATGCTCAGTGATGTGTTCAGTATCTTTACATGGGCTCTGAGGATCATATTCAAGGCCCCAGGCCTGCAAGGCAAGTATTTCTTCAGTTGAGCTGTCTCTCTGGGACCCATTGAGAGGCTTTCTATATGGAAAACAAAGATAAAATTACATTTTACAAAAGAAGTCTCATCAAAGCTCAAGTGGCTCAAGTGTGAACAATAAACTTGGGTAAGTCTGAAAGATGATGGGGGCAAAGTGACCCTTAGGTGGGCCACCAAAGGCTATGAAAAGTTAAAAGCTATAAGCATATATCTCTATAGAAGACATGAGTTTGTTTTTAATCAAAAGAACATCGTCTGAAGTGTTTATGATAAAGGGATCATAGCTAAGATGGAAGTTAACATAGGAGATTTAGCCAACACTGAAAACTGTCAGAAAGTCTATGAATTGACTGACAGCTGGTGCTTCTGTGGAAAAGCAAGAAAGAGTATCACCTAACTGTCTAGGTCTACATTAAAAGGGAGATTATGTTTCAGAATAATGAAATTTGGTAAATGTATGTATTTTGCAGACAGACTATTTATGATAATTTTATTCAGATTTATATCTCCAGTTCACTGAAAATTGTATCCTTAGTTCATTGGTAGATTTTGCCAGCTTTGAAGTCATTTCCCTTTACTCTTCTCATGCATTGCTTCTCCCCATTTTTATTTTTGCACTAAATGAAAGTATTAAAAATTTATTACACTGCATCTCTTTCACTATGTACTTAACATAAATAACTTTGAGGCTCTTTGCCAAAGATCAAATGTTTTCTTTGTTTCTACTTTTTAAGGAAAAGATAAATATTTCTAGCTGGAATTTGCTAGGCCAAAGTAATGATTACATAAAGTCTTAGCTCATTAACAAAAATCCTAGACAGAGTGAAGTATTTCTTTGCAGTCATACCACATGCTTTTGAGAATGAAAAATGCCTCCAAAAAGTACATGAAAATGCATTGATGGGGTCTTATATATCAACCACAACACACATCCAACATGGTGTCCCACTCAAAGAATTCCCTAGGCTCTCCTGTCAGGATTCACCATGACCTCTTCATGCTTTGCATTTCTAAATGACAGGGAATTTCTCAGAAAAAAAAGTAGATAGAGCTCAAAGCTCATAAAAAGGAAAATGACATCATTTACCCATCCTGTTTCTTGTTTTTCTTATCTCATTTTTTCTCATCTTTTTCTTATTCTTTTTTTACTTGCTTCCTAAACTGTTCTAAGTTCATTTAATCCTTTACCCAAACTTTCTAAAATTCTCAGTTCACTTAACCCTTTACCAGGGTTCCCAAGAGCAGATTCCCTCCTGTCTGACTTGTTGTTATTGTCTGCTGATACTTGTAACATCCACAGACACATAGGATGGGAACACAGTCAACACCTTCGAATGAACTGGACAGAAGATATAGGTAAGTCCACAAGGAGTGGAGCCTAAGCAGAAGTCTGATAGACTAAAGTTCTCAAGCCCATTTTTATATTAGCTGATTATATGAACTAACATGTAAAATAATCTCAGAACCTCATTTTTGCCTTTGTAAATGAAGATAATGATTTAGATTCAAAATAAGATTTTCAGATTCAAAATACTTGTATCCCATCAAAACTCCACTCTTTACTGGAGTGAGTAATCCTGGAGAAGCTAAGCAACCCTCTAAACTTCAGTTTTCTCATTAAATGAGCAAAGTTTTAGTAAGGTACACCATCAGGAAGTTATAACAATCTCATTAGCCTTGCAAGTATGCAGCCAAGAGGTTGCTGCATAGTAAGTGCTCAATAAATACAGGCCATCTCCACCCCTATCATTGTTGTAAGAATTTAATTATATATCCTGAATAAGAACACCTTTACTTAACAAATGGGTCCACAGAGAGATTCCCATACTGCTGTATGTCTCAGTCCATTTGTGTTGCTGTAGCAGAATATTACAGAAGGTAATACTAGCTCAGAAATGGTAATGGATAGACATCTTGGTGATCAAGAACACTTGTTGCTCTTGCAGAGGACCTAGAACCTGTCAGTTCTCAGTCACCTGTAACTCCAGCTCCCATTGTCCCAAAGACCTCTTCTGTTCCCACAGTGGCCTTCACTCATTTATATAGACTCACAGATAGGAACACTGACACTTACAAATGAATAAAAATATAATAAGTCTTTTTAAAAAAGCAGAAATTTAATTTTTGTTTAGTTCCAAAGGTATTCTATCTAAGGATAAGTGTCAAGTATCTGATGGCAGTCCTTGACATTCTCTCATGGCGGGAGGGTAAGGACAGCGAAGCACATGTGTGAGACAGGAAGGGGGACTGAGTTTGTCCTTTATATTAGTTTCTCATTCCCACAATGACACACTTTTAAGATAATGACATTTTAGAAAGTCAGAGCATTTAGAATCCAATCACCTCAAAATTTGCACAACCAATGAGGTTGAAGTTTCTCACTGGAGTTGAGCTCCCAGCACTGAGCACCACTGTGCTGACTGTTAAGGTCCCAATATGTGAACTTCACAAGGCATGTCCTATCATGGCAACATGTATTTCATCTTTGCTGAGAATGTACACTTGTTTGGGTATAAGGAGATTCTAGAACCAGGTGCTCCAAGCAAGATTCATAGATTTAATACAAATAATTTCAAATTGTGGCATGTAGATGGAGACAGATTAGAGAAAGGAGGACCCTAACATAATCTACATAGTTGGCTATTTGATCCCCAAAGAGTAGTGAAACAAAAAAAAACCCTAAATAACTCAATCAAAAAATGGAGTTCAGAATTAAAAAGGGAATCCTCAGCAGAAAAATTACAAATGGCTGAAAGGTACATGAAAAAGTGCTCAACATCTTTAGCCATCAGAGAAATACAAATCAAAACAACTTTGAGATACCACCTTATACCTGTCAGAATGGCTAAGATCAAAAACACAGATGACAGCCTATGCTGGAGGGGATGCAAAGTGAGGGGAACATTCCTCCATTGTTGGTGGGAGTGCAAGCTTGTTCAGCCACTCTGGAATGCAGTATGGCGGAATCAATCTCCCCAAGGATCCAGCAATACCACTTTTAGGTATATATGACCTAAAGATGCACATTTGCACCCCAAAAGCATTAGCTCAACTATGCTCATAGCAGCATTATTCATAATAACAAGAACCTGGAAACAACCTAGATGCTCCTCAACTGAGGAAAGGATTAACAAATTGTGATACATCTACACAATGGAGTACTACTCAGCAGTAAGAAAAAATGCTATCCTAAAATTTGCAGACAAATAGATGGATTTGGAGATATCCTCCTGAGAGAGGTATCACAAACCCAGAAGGATAAGCAGAGGATGTACTCACTCATTAGTGGACTTAAAAAAAAAAAAGATGTCACTGTATACAAGAACTCAAGGCTAGAACATAGCTAAATGATACAGTGCCTCACTTCTGCATTGATGGCCTCTGGCAGGGGTGTGAGTGAAGAAAGACTTGTTTTCTTTAAGGGTCTGGCCACAGGGAGTTTAATTATGTTCCAGCAAGTAAATGAACGGCATGAATGGGTGTTTTTGTAAATGGGGAGATCATAAGTGTGGGTACGAATCTGAGAGAACTGATAACTGAGTTTGATGGGGTGCACTTTTGGATGTCTCAAGAGAGAAGCTGTGAAGAATTTGTATAGATGTTGGTGATATATATATATATATATATATATATATATATATAGACGATAAGAAAAGCTAAAAAAATTAAAGGTTTTTATTTTTGTCACACTAGAAAAACACTCACTTGAATTTCAAAAGTTAAGCTGCATCCACAATGTAGTGTCTGCTTAACAAAGGTAGACATTGCATTAGTGGAAAATTGAAGTGTACGGTAATAGTTTTACTCGCAAAGAATAAGACAGGGCTATTTCAAAATGGTAGAAATCTAAAATTGGATATTTAAATGTGGTTAAATGAAGGTTTCTAAAAGCATGTGGAAGCATTCTAACCATATTTTCATCCTGTTGCATATTAAAGTAGAAAATATTCAATAGCTGCATGATTTAAATGATATATTACTGTTGTGAGCATATGTGAAGGAGAAAGTTGCATTTAGAGCCAATGCTCCAAATTTCAAATGATGTAGAGTTTTGTTTGTTAAGTGCTCGAGTTCAAAGCAAATTTCTGACTTTAATAAGAATCCTTTTGAAATTATTCTTATATTTGACCTGAGAACAAAAGGCCTTTCTGGCTATCAGTTTATCTTCACAGTGAGACTAGTTTTTCAGTGTTTACTTCTTTTCTCTAAGTAGTCTAAAGGAAGAATATGACTAGGTTCTGACAGCAAAGCAAATGTACCCCCCAAGACACTAAGATGTTCAAAAAGTTTGAGGATAATAGCTCATCCCCAGGATCTGTGCTAATCGCAGAGCAATAATCATCTTGTGGTGCATAGGAGGTAAGATAAGCTTTGTGTAACATTGTTCTAGATTATTCTTTTCAAACAACCACTAAAATGAATTACAAGGAATACTTAGAAAATCTGAAGAGAGACATTGCAAGGTTTGAGTCATGAATGAAGAAATAAATAAATAAAATCCCATTGGATGGTAATAAATTGCTTTGTTAGTGGATATGCAGAAAAGTTGAAGTTACCAGAGAAAATGATGGCCAAGGAATGTGTGTTGGGCTGTTGGTGTTTCTCATTTACTTTTGTAGTTCTAATCATAACTGCAGCTGACAAGATTCTTCCATTTCATGTCTCCTTGCCTAAAACAAATAGAATCTTGTTGGCTATGACGGCTAAAACAGAGAATCACAAACTGGGTAGTATTAGTTTAGAATGTATTCTGAAAGTCCAGAGGCTAGATGTCTACAAGCCCATGCCCCCTCTAAGACTCTGGGAAATTCTCTCTAGCTTTGCTTCTGCGTCCCTGATGGAGTTGTTGTGCTAGAAGTTGTTGAGGGTTTGGCCAATCTCATTCTCTACTACAGACTAAGAACTGACTAGCCAGAAAAGACAGAAAACCAAGGTACAAAGAAAGGAAGAGTGTAGTATAAATTTTCTGGCCCTTCCTTGCCCCGAGGTCCAGACCTGCAGTCCCAAATAATCACACAAAGACTTACATTAATTACAAGCTGATTGATTTATGGCTCAGACTTATTACTTGTTAACTCTTACTCTTAAACTAGCCCATGATTCTTATCTTGTTTAGCCATGCCATACCTTTTCTCATCTTCTTTCTTCTGTGCCTCCTGGCTTCTGTCTCTCCTCTTCCTCTTACCAGTGTTTTCTTAGTCTGGTAGCCCCACCCAGACTAAGACTTCTTGTCTACATTCTGACCATTCAGTGTTTTATTAAACCAATAGGAATGACAATTATTTGTAATATATGAGCTTAATTGAGGGAGAACAACAGCTCTAGCCTTCCTAAGGCTGAAAGTGTGCTAAACAGGCTCTAGCTGGGTCATTATATAGGGAAAAGGGTCTGGAGTCTTCCCCTTTCCCCATCTAGTCCCATTTACATGCCCACCCCATGCCTTCCTGATAGTCTACCTCACAAAGTCTTTTGAAACAACAAGCTGCTATCTCAGGAAGCCTGTCTCTGAATTCCCTACCTACCTATGCTTCTCTAACTACCTGAAAATTCTTTGTACCTCCGTTACTCTAATCTCTAGGTCTGTCACAATGCCCAGATTTTCCTGTTTTGTCTGTTATTTTCTTCTTACAAGGTTATTGATGCTAGTGGATTAAAGCCCACTCTAGTAACCTCAACTGTATCTGCAGAGACATCATTTCAAGAAAAGTCACAATTACAGGTACCAGAGTATTGTATGCAATCCAGAAAATTATTTATTATAGCCATGCTTTTGGTTTAAATTAATGAATTTTTTAGTCATATAGCAAGCAAAATAAAGACTAACAGTGAGCATCACATCAAGAATTAGCAGATAGTTAGCAAAATATCATTAAACTGAGTGCTTGCAAAATCTAGCAGATACAACTGGACTAATCTAACTGAGAAATCAAACTATAGGTTATATGATCAAATTCAGAGTTTACAGATAGCCAGCTCCATTGAGGTAGTTTACTGGAGGCCTGAGTAAGAGTCTGGCAATTAAAAGGGGGTGATAGTGAAGAAAAGTAGCACCATCAAACATGTCACTCTTAAATATGCAGCAGGGTGAACAGCAAAGCCTGCTGGGACAGCCTCACTGGAGATTCTAAAGGAGACTTTCCAACAGAACAGAGCAGCCTGTCTGTGGTGAGCTCTTGCCTTCTGCTTTCTGCTGCAGCCATCTTTATAATGGGGAAACAATAGGAAGCATAAGTGGAAATGATTGGCCTTCAGCTGTTCTCAAGGACACTGTGTTTTGGTTTTGTTTTTTTTTTCTTTTCACTCTGGAGCTGTTCTGTTGTTTTTGTCTTCTCTATGTTGCAGATAGAGGAGGCCCAAAGCATCTCTGGATGTGAGTCTTGGAAGGTTTTTAAACATGCTGGAGTCTGGGATAAGAGAATCACTGCACTAATAGATTCCGTTTTCAATAAGCTTAAACAGCACATGGCAATTTACCAATATAATTTACAGTTTATGTATGGGCTTTAGGACTTTAGTATTTTCTTTTAGTGGGAAGGAATTCAAACTATAACAAAATCTTAGATGAAATGAGGAATAAAAGCAAAAAAAATAATAGTTTTCTGTCCAGAAGTAGTAGGTACTACTACTTCAGAGATCTGAGAATTAGTGGGATATTCTAAGTTCCTAGCCAAAGTGAAAAATTATAATTATTAAGTAGAAGTTGATAGGTAGGGGAAATGAATTTGTCATGCACTCCTAGCCGATTCTGTCATTGAAGTGTATACACAATATGAATATAGAGAGACACAGTAGAGTCATTAAGAAACATACACAAGGGGCTGGAGAGATGGCTCAGCGGTTAAGAGCACCGTCTGCTCTTCCAGAGGACCCGGGTTCGATTCCCAGCACCCACATGGCAGCTAACAACTGTCTGTAGTTCCAGTTCCAGGCAAACACCAAGGCAAAGAAAGAAAGAAAGAAAGAAAGAAAGAAAGAAAGAAAGAAAGAAAGAAAGAAAGAAAGTTAAAAAAAAGAAACATACACAAGAGTCAAAGAAAAACTGGACCACATATTCTGTCTATTCCTTAACATGCAAGAGGAACATGTTACATGTAGCCTTTGTGCCTCAGTTTCTTCCAGTTAACAGGAGCTTTTAAAAAACCAAGACTATTGTTACTAATATAATAATGCCCTATATGGAGTTATATATGGGTTTTAAAGTTTAAAAACAAAATTAAATCAACAGCTAAGGCTTTTTAATGACTAGAAAAGAGAGGAAAAACAGAAAAATATGCAATTGCATGAGTTAAATGTTTGTTGCAATCCTTACACAGAAAATATAATCTAGGGAACTTCAGAGTTCAGGAAAGACTCAGAGGATGAAGGGAAAGCTCTGTCTATTGAGCAGTGCCTGGAAACTCTCCACGGTGGGAATACCACAGTTGACACTTACTTTGCAATGACTCTTTAATGTGCTCATCATTTGCCTTTCTTTTCCTCCTTATATATGGGTTTATTCTGTCAGTGGCTTAGGGACTAAAGGGAAATAACAAATCTCTCTGTGAGTTTGACCTTGCAAAAACTTAATTAAATAACAGTAATTATCAGAATGCTATTAACTTTGAAGTATTCCAGATTTGCATTTCACCCCAGAAAATGTACTTGAATTTAATTTCCACATATGCATAAACACTTCTCACACCACCAGTTTTGTGTGTGCCTGGGTGCATTTTGTGCCTTTGAGCATGTATGTGTATTATTTCTCTGTGTTGTATACGGTGCATACTGCCAAATGTATATTTTGACTCTTGTAAATTCATTTTATACTTTAAATTTTGTCTCATGGAAATTCATTGAATTCTCTGGGTTGAATTAAACTACAATGGATAAAAATTTGTCTCCATAGTTTTTCTGTGTGAGAGTTTCAAAGACAGTATCTCATTCCCTGTCTGTCTGTGCTTAAGGTTGTGCTTTTTAATGCTGTAATTTTGCTACTCTCATGAATCGTAATGTAAATATTTGATGTGCCATTACCCAATATGCCACTGGTGTGGAGTGTTGAGAACTACTTGGCTGAGATGCCAATGGGCTGCTGTCCTTTGTGCTGAACATGCAGTTGGCAGCTGTGGAGTGGGGTGGAATTAATCCTTCTCTAGCGTGGTATCACAGCAACAGTTTCATACCTAGTTTGCTCAAAGACTAATTTTGACCTAATTAATATATTTTCATCATTTTACTCCAAATATTTACCTTCCTTTTTCTGAACACTTTTTATTGCTATTAATTGATTTTTAATTGATACATAAAAGCAATATTACACACATTAATAAGCTATCATGTTTTGCTTCATTCATACATTATGAAATTATTCAATTAGATTGAAAAATATATATCTACTCAAATATTTATTATTTCTCTATGGTAAAACACTAAAAATAAAAAATAACCCCTTTATCTCTTTCGAATATGAGGCAAAGTTCAGCAGTGATTTTTTTAAAAACAGTCTTTTGATCAAACAAGGACCTGTATCATGGCTGCTGTGGGACTTTAGAAATCTCTTTAACATCACATCTGTGGAGTTTGATTTCTACAGACTGCTAATAATGCGTAACTGAGATAATGGATATCACTAAGTTAACACATTACTAAGCACACAGCACATACACATTACCAACTATAGCTTTTCAGCCTACCTTTCCTAAGACAATTTTATAATAAAATGATGAGAGAAACCACTAAAATATTTATCTATAACTCATTATGCAAAAGTCTGAAAATATTTAGATTAACTTAGATCAGAAATAATTGCACAATCATGGGGTACAAAATCAAAGACATTACAATTTGACATCTTTTGTGTAGTATCTTATTGCTAGTCCAAAATGATCTTGTAGTACAATATCCAAGTATCTGGATATTGCTGGTGTTATTAAGATAAAATTCTGGACATTGGAAGCCTAACAAGCCAGTTTCAGCCACCCATTCTCCAAAAGCCAAATGAGAGACAAATCAATAGAGAAAACATGGTCACATTTTAGAATAAGGACCAAGAGCTCCAGTAACTATCCAGAAAGTCTGTGTCTGGGATCTTGACATGAGGGTCAAGATTAAGCAGAGGCCCTAGTCAAGCTAAATTCCCATCCATCATTGACCCATCATTTGGGCTTCAGTCTCTCCTGTGAAGTCATCTTGCAAGTTTTAATTTTCTTTTCAGAAGTTTTGTACCCATTCTGTCTTGTCCAAGCCTTCAGCCTTTTTTCTTTTCCTAATACGAGTTTTCTATAGAAATTTTAATTTTGGAGCATCAATTGTTTCAATAGTCTGATAACCAAAGGGAGGGACACAAGTGTTTCTCTATAATACCTTTGTTGCTGTCAGAAAGGTACAAGAGAAGCTCTAACTCTTACAATGAGTGTCATGAATCTAGGGTTGAGTGCCTCCCCAGTTCCTGCTTTTGACAGTAGCATCATCTACACATAAGCTCGTATGTGAAAATTCTCAAATTTACCAGATGTGAGGATTTGTCACGTTTCAACTATTTTTTTTAAAGATTTTTCTCTACTTTCCCCTAAAACTATTTCTACTATGGGCCTATTATACATTTGTTTAACCTCACAGGCTAAAGGGTTGGAAAGGACTAAAATGTCTGAGTGTAATCCACACTTTGTGCTTGATTTAGCATATCAGTCTCACTAGAGACATTAGGTGGTCATGAAAAAACAGTGTCCAATGACTGAGCTCTTCATATCGAGGGCTGAATCCCAGTGAGAAAGTATACCTTAGGCCAGTGTTGAGAATGTGTGAAGCTGAATCACAATAGCAAAAGCAGTGGCAGTCAGGGCAGAGGGGCTCCTAATTGCCCTTGTTGCTTCAGTGATTTCTAATATGACTGTTTATACTCCATAAATATCCCCCAAATAATTATACATTTAAATTCATGATATAACATGTTCCCACTGAGAACTCTGTGATTGTGAACTAATAGTATTGTGTGGGTTACAAGTACCAGGAAGGCTCTGTTTCTAGTACTATTGTCTCCTGTACAGTGTGTCATATACATCATCTGACTTTATCTTGCATCCAGCCTTAATTAGTATGGTATCACCTGTGCAGGGGTCAAGCTAAATAAGTATTTTTAGTTTAGTTAGTTTTATTAAAAGAAATATGTTTATCTGTCCATAAAAATTAAGTGCAAGTGTGCTTTCTGTTACAGTCATTCCTTTATAATCTCACCCATTTCTCAGTGAATTTGCTATCTCCTGAACTGACCTATTAATCAGAATGGCTTCTATAGTCATTGGATGCTTTGATAACAATGTATGGCTTTTAAAAGGTCAGCTTCTTCTCATAAAGGTTTATTCCTGCTTCAGAGCCCTTACTTTTGTTCTGACACATCACAAACATTTATGTGGCATGTATGAAGGGATATAACCCCTGAGGTTGAGAAATACTATGCTAATTATTATAAAACATTCATGTATTCCTCTTCCAGTTTGCTATCTGTTGATGTGACAAATACTATGATCAAAAGCATCCCAAGGAGAAAAGGGTTCACTTGGCTTACACTTCCTGATGACAGTCCATTATTGAGGGAAGCCAAGGCAGAAAGTCAAGGCAGGAACACAGAAGCAGAAGCTGAGGAGAGACCAGAAGAATACTGTTTACTGACTTTCTATCCACTGGCCCTCCAGTTTGCTTTCTTATGCAGCCCTGAATACCAGCACAGGGCTGGTACAGCCTGCAATAGGCTAGGCCCTCTCATATCAGTCATTAATCAAGAAAATGCCCTCATAGACTTGCTCAAAGGCCAGTCTGATGGCAGCAATTCCAAAGTTGCAGTGACTTCTTTTTTCCAGAAGAACATAGTTTGTGTCAAACTAACACAAACCTAAACAGTGCACCTCCTTCCAGGAAAACAGTGTAGTCAAAACTTTTCTTCAACAATTGAATGACTTGCCTCACTATATTCCTAGAATATGTGAAGACTTCAAGAAACTTTTGTTTTAATTTTAGATATTTCCTGCACATCATTACAAATTCTTGACTTTCTGATCTAAGGTTTTCCATCTCACAGGAGTTCATCCCACATTGTATCCTTCTAGTCACTGGAAGTCACTCTTATAAATTAGCAACATCTCCAGATAAGACTATGATACTAAATCAAGGAGGAAACATGGGTTAGGGTTCATCTTCTCTAGTCCTTCCAACAACATTTTGTCCTCAAATAGATTCCCTGCTTCAGGCCTCCCCTATCTCTCAAGCTTAACCCAAAGCCTTGCTTCAGCACCTCAATGAATCTCCAGAAATTCTTGGCATCCATTCAAGGTTGTTTTGTCATTCAGTTTTCCCATCACAACAAGACCTGTACAAATGGAGGACTTATTCTGCTTACCTTGCTCAGCCCTGAACTGTTAGTGTGCAACTCAGGCATGAAGTCCCTGCTCAGGACATATGCTGAATGTAGTTAAAAATACAAACTTGAAAGCAAAACATAGTGTACAAAACCAATCATTTTCAAGGCAGAAAAGAAAATAAGCCACAGTACTGATTATTGTTTACCAACTACTCACCCAATCCAAGGCATTCAGCATAAATAATCTCATTAGTTTTCATTTGGGATCCACTACAGCTCTAAATGGCAAAGAAAAACTTGAACAGCTCTCTACTTTTTAACAAAGGCATGTTTCTAAGAACATGTTATGCAAATGTGGAAAAGAAGTTCAGACAAGCATTCCCTGGATGCTACAGTTCTCTCACAGCTTTCTGCAAATAATTCTTCTTGGGGTTGGTATCCTGCCAGAGTCTTTGCAGTGTTACAAATGTACAAAGACATTATCAGTTCATAAACATGGAACCCATCAAGAGGTCCCAGCTTTAAAGGAGGTTCATCTAGTTCTCAAATTATAACAACATGACTCAGACTTTCTCTTAATTTTCATACTTCATGCCCTCAGTGTTAGTCTGGCAAGATGGGAGTTCCAGCCACTCAGGCATTATAGATTCTCTGTCATGTTACTAGGGAGAAGTTTGTGATCCTGGAAGTTAAGACTGTGGCCAGCCTATATGGCTCATATTAGAAAAAGATACCTCTTGCTCCAAGAAATCTTCCAATTTAGTGTATGATTTATTTATCAAATAATTATTAAAACATACATTAAAAATCACATTGGAAATCATGGAGTATATAAATTTTTGCCAGAAAAATGAAGAATTCAAAGACATTTTCATGTTAGCCAATGTAAAATTGCTGTCTTCTTCTTGGGAAAACAAACTGTATTGTTTACAGACTTTTCCTTCACCTACAGCTGAATGTCCTAATTTACTGTCTTTCTAGATTGCATGGAAACTTGAGGGAGTTTTTGTTTTAATTCTGAGAAGCCAAAGTTTTCACTAGAAATCAGCATGAATAAAGTTAAATGCATTCTGAATATTTTAAATAAAATATTTGAGCCAGGTGTGGCAAGAAACATCTGGAACTTCAGCACTTGAGAGTTTGAGACCGACGGATCATAGATTAGAGACATCTTGGTCATGTAGTGACACCCAGAGTCAAAACACATAAAGAAACAAACATGGAATTTTTAACCCGGGGAATTATTACCATGTATTTGGCCACTTCACCAGAAACCATCTCAATGTATAGGAATCATGTGGCAATTCATCAGTAAGTTGTACTGCTTCCCTCTTGTACTGTAGCTTTGTGTTTCTTGGCTCACTTCAGATTTATAGCTTTTGAGTGTTGAAGTCATTTGTTTACATTATAGTTTTTCAAATCTTATTTTTAAAATTTAGTTCTGGGTTGTAGATGGAGGATCATTGGATTTATGTTTGAAATAAGTAATGTTTCTATTATGGATAAGTCACTGTTAAGGCTAAAAGACTTTGATATATATTTTAGTCATATATCTTTAAAACTTTGCTGTATTTCTTGTGTGTATGTGTGTGTGTGTGTTTGAAACTTCTGATGTTTATGATATGCTTAAAGCACATTCTTTAAAGAATTGTAACAAATTAAAATGGAACAAATGTACATGCAAGTGAATCATTCTAAGAGCGGAGCATGTTTTCCCTGCATAGTCTACTCTGGAAACTCCTTGCTGACAGTCTCTTGCTGTGTATTATTGTATGTGTTTCCTGCTATGTCCTGCAACCCAAATGTGGCTAGTTCAAAACATAATGTTCAATAGAAACTGTCTTTACCGTTACCCACTGGAAAATTATTTTACCATAATGAGTTTCTTAAAACATCTTAATGCCATTTTTCATAAAGCTTGTTCAAATAATACATAAATCACATATGCTTAAGTAGAAAAAGCTATAAATGAATTAGAAAAAATATAAAACTAGTGAAGCTATTTTAATATGAATGCTGCTCCTCAACTGTAAGTCTCTATTACAGTACAGAGCTTGGATATTTGCATACAGTACTGATGAAAAGTGTAAAGCATACTGCCATCCTTATCGTACTTGTCTGTAACTGGGCAGCCTTGGGGCATTTGTTTACATGACTCACTGTGAAGAGATTGTAGTCTTAATCTGGGCTTTGACACTCCTATCAGATGCCAGTGGGGCTGCAGTCACTGTTCATAAAAGCTGCCAGGCTAGGTGTGATGGGATGTTTGAAAACTTGATTTCTACTATTAGCCTGAAGAAATGGCAAATGTACCTTTACTGTTGGCCCCAAACACAGAGACCTGTAAAAGGAATCTTCTCCCTGGGCATTAAGTAAAGCAACAATTCCAGCCTAGTGTCTCACGTGGGACTAAGGTGACTCTTGTCGTTCTCCGTGTTAGTTTCTCTAGGCATGAGGACTGTTGTTCCTTTGGGGGTTTAATTGTTGCTTCTCCTATAACAGTCTGTGAAATGTAGTTAGGAGGAGAGAAACCCTCAGGATTGAACACCTGACCAAATTAGATAGCGCTACTTGACATGTAAGTCATAAATCTGCTTTTCTTTATAAAATTCAACCAGGAACACTTGTTTCTGTTCATAGAGGACATGATTTTGTATTCAGAGCTAGGCTTTATTTGGATACTTATTCAGAAAGGGAATTGATATCTGGTGCTTTACAGTGGAATCATGGAAAAGCCATAGCAGCAATATTTACTCATTCCTTCCATTTCCTCAGCCCGCATTGGATTCACCTGCCATTGATGTTACACAAATTGTTGTTGATCACACACCCAGGTACAAATAAATGTCTAGCAATGTTTTCTCTTGATAAGGCTATTTTGTTTTTTATAAAAGAAAGTATCACTCTGTAGTATTCATACATGTGTATTTCTGTGCATACATACATATACACATGTAGGGAGCTGCGTTACTTTCACTTCAATCTGAAACTGCTGTGCTACTTTCACTTTGAGCTCAAGGCTGCCCTGCGTCCACAGCTGTAAGAGGTTACACCCACTCGTCAGTGAACTCCCTCTTCTCTGCCTTTAACTACAGGTCGGAGCTACCCGCTAGCGTCAAGGTCAAGAGGTTATCCTCACTCCTTGGTGAGCTCCCTCTTTCTCCGCCTTATCCTATCTATAGGCCGGAGCTACCCCGCTCTCACTGCGGATCCCAACTTACCTGGGACTTACCAGTGCACCCCCCCCCCCGACTGCAGAAGAGTTCTGAATCCTGTCGTTTGTTGGCGCGAGTTTAATTCTTATCTTCCTGGGTTTCGGTGCCACTTGTCGCGTGCCACCTCGTCCCGCAAGGAACACGCAACACCGGATCCTTCTCTTTTCAGTTTATTCGGGCCTTCAATTATCTTCTTGTCTCTCACTCACTCACTCACTCTCACTCTCAGACGTATGATGAACGACTCACTCTCTTACACACTCTCTCACGAATGACAAACGACCCCGGGGGGAAGTCTGCTCATGGCTAAATACCTCTGGGCTTCCAATCCTGGTAAGTCACATAGACATTGCCCATAGGTTCCCAGGCGCCAGAAGCAAGCCACCATCCTCGTCTACAGCCAATAAGGAGTTGTTTACTCCCGAGAGCACTCACCATCGAGAAAGGTGGAAGGCGGAAACCAGCGCCACCTTTAGGGCATGGTACAACACAGCTCCCTACATACACATACTCATATACACAAAGCTACTATTTTTATTGGCTACCAGTTGATAACTAGGATAGTTTTTACTTGTAGTGGTACTTCAGTTTTGAATTTGACAATGACTTCTGTATTCACAATATTTTTGCTTCAGCATTGCCGGACCATGCACATGCTAGAAAATTGCTCTATTTGTATTGAAATTTTAATTTTTCTCTTAAAATTTTTGATCTACTGCTAGGGAAACTCACCCTACCTTCTACATCTAACAAAATAGTAAAGCACTAAGAAGATTATTGGTTTACATAGGGATTCTTATTCCATAGTTCAAAGTCAGATAAACCTTGACATACTCTTGAATCTTATTCTTGATTTTTAGGATGCTTATACAAATACAGATTAAACAATGTGCATGCCAGCATAACTAGGAAAAAAGAAATTACAACATCATAAGACATTATCAAAAGGATTTGCCTTAGGGGAAAAATGTTTCCCATAAGTAACAAATCATGGAGTATTATTTCCCTGAAATTATTATAAAGCAAATTATAACTTTAAAAAAAGATTAGCTGAACTCTTCTGGGAATACCTGTGTGCCCTTTACCAGTCCCAGTGAGCAATGAGATTTTCTGATACCTGGTCAGAAGGTGGTGTAGGAAAGGTTGTAGGCTACTGAATTACGTTCACTCCACAGGAAGTGGTAATCAGGTCAGTGAGTGTGTGTTTGATTCTGCCAGCCACAGTTGCTGAGCAAGTTCATCATCTCTTCTCCACTAGACTTCAGAAAGGCAGGGAGTTCTCCAACTTCAGTGGAATTTTGCCTGAAATATCTTGGGAGCTTTATAAAGACCAAGAAAATGACTAGGAATTTAATGAATGATGATTCTTATTAAGTCAAACCTATTAATTTCTCCTAAAGTTACATCACTCGATTCATTTAATTAGAATTATTTTTATGGTGCTAGGACTTGAACCCATAGCTTTATATATTATAGTCAGGGCCTCTACCACTGAACTACAGCCTCACCCCTCAATTCACTGTAGTATTATTATGCCCAATATGTATTCCTATAAAATTCAAAAATTTCACAAAAATCCCTTAAAATAGTTCTCTATGCAAAATTTCAACCTTCCTAGAATCTGACAAATCAAATTACTTTAATGAACCAGAGCAAACAGCTCATGTTGAAACAGCTGTAAGCACAATATGCAAATCATGTTTACGAGTAGCTTGTGCTCCAGAGAGACTGTCTCTGTATGACTGCTTTATTATTTACAGTAGTTTTGAAATTCAATTTTTGTCAACATTGACAGATGCCATCCACATTAATACTGGGACTGATATATATGGAAAAGGCTAAGCATATGCAGAGATTCTTGTTTTTGTGAGTTGATAATGGTGGTTGACAAATGGATTTACCAATATTCACTCATTTCTGAGCAATTGACAAAATTCACCTGAGGTCTGTGGTAACAGTGAAGGGGAAGGCCAGAGGAATATGAATGAGGAGAAAAGAAAGTGAGGGCTCTGGAGAGCACTGTATATAATGAAAGCATGACAGAGGATGATTAATTATATTCCAAAGCAGATAATTCCCAGAGAATGTGTCTATGATAAAAAGTTTCTAACCTTTCCTGTTGTAATTAAATGAGGGTTTCACTAATCTAAGTCGAGTGAAGACGATTTCATTGAGTAAGTGTCCTGATGCTCTGCTGAAATGAGTTACTTTAAATATGCATGCCATGGTCTGACTTGTAAAGTTGACAACCTGATGGCACCCAAGGGTGCAGAAGGAGCTTTACCCCACCAGCAGGAAGCTGAGAAATGTCAGAATGGTTCAATAAAATGGCAATGGTTTAGAAAATTCACTTGCCCTGAAGTATCTCAGGATCTATCTTCAGGTGGAAAGAAAATAGAAGAATTTCACAACCAATACTACTTCATGTTCATTAGTCATAAATGTTGCACTGAATGTGCTTTTAATGTTGTTTAGATTTTTCATAACATCCTGTTAGGATTCTACTTTTCCTTCATATTTCCTTTCAGACAATGAAAATTAATGTTGAAAACATTATGTCTCCTATGAGGTGGTGTGAATACATTTCTTAGAGTCTTAGTTTTAATAGGGATTTATTAATCATTCTGTATATACCCGGAGCCACCTTAGGCCCTAGTGACTCCTCCCTGTTTCTTTCATCTGACACATACATAGCAATTCTCAGTAGTCATCTTGCTGGAAGTGTAAGTGAAGTGGAACTGCATATGAGTATGTGAATTCTGCAGTTTGGAATATTCTTGGACCAGGTTTCTAGTATAGGAAGCTAAAGATGACATTGTTACTGAGTAAATGCTTCTGGAGAGTTTTGATTGAGAGAAACAATATCATATGCATTCATTATTTCTAATCATATTTTTTGTCAACTTGAGGTGACAGTGCTTTGTGAACAACAGGAAAGCTGCTAACCTTCTATTCGTAATTAAATATTCACTAACCAAGCTGAGTAATTATTATTTTGTTCCACAACTATACTAATGCAGACTGAAATGGGTTATTTCAAATATTGATTGTATTCATAGTTAGTTTCTTATAAGAAAAAAAGCCAAACTAAACACATATTAGTTGGGAAGTCAATAATTTTATATTGAAAGTTAGAAATGATGACTATAAGACATGGTTGATTGGGAGATGAGAATTAAGTAAGAGAACTCCAGTGACTTGATAAATTGCTGTTTTCAGGATACAGTAGAGGTATACATTTATAGATTACACTTTTTACTAATTTTCTGGAGATCCTACAAAAATTTCTCTCCCCAAGAGAAATGCTATCAATCATAAATTAATAAAAAATTCTAAGAGCATTCTACATTAAGGAACAATTCCTGGAGGCAGAGAAGTCTCAAGGGGTAAGAACACTTACTATGAAAGCAAGAGGACCCAAGTTCAAATCTTTACTAACTACACTAAAGCTAGCCATGAAAGTCCAGACCTGGAGAAGGAACAGGGATAAAAGACCTTGGGATCACACTGACCAGACACACACACACACACACACACACACACACACACACACACACACTGCTCCTATCAGCCAGTATCTATAGCCAATACTATTTTTTACCTTAGGCTACATATCAGTCATGATTCTGTACTACATTGCATCCCCTCCCACATCCCAAGCTGAAGGACAAATTATGTGTAGAATGTCACCAATTCTGAGTCACTATATGTTGAAATTAGAAAGCTCAGAATGTTAAGCAGATAACTTATTAGTAGATATTTATTTGTAGAATCATACAATGGGATCTCCAAAGTCATCAAAAGGACTTAACTTACTCAGGAAGGACTGATTGGCAAAGATGCTGAGTGGGTACCGTAGGTCAACTAGTGTGCATTGTCCCACTCTGGGCCAGGATCCAGTTCTCCTGCCTGTCTATCTAACACTATACTATTTAGATTATTTTTATTGTATTTTTCTTTTTATTTGGATATTATTTTGTTCTTTTTTTTTCTAGTTGCCATTAGGAATTATAGCAGGGGATGAGTATCTTCCTTAAACTGTTCGAGGAATGTGTTTTATATGAAATTATTCTTTCCTTATAATTACTTAAAAGATTTGCATGTAACCTGTTGTAAGTAGGCTTACTGTCTGAAAAGTAATTGAATTTAAACCTTTGAATGATGATCTTCAATAAAAATGCATTGTGTAATGTCCCTGTTAATAAAGAAATGAAACCTAATACTATGAATTTATAGGTAGAAACAGAATCTACAGCACTAACAAATACCCATTTATTTTTCAAAGAATTTATTTTCTTATTTTTATGTATGTGTGTGCTTAAGAGAGAGGAGTGATGGAGGGAGAGAGAGAAGGGGAAAGGAAGGAGGGAGAAAGAAAATGGAGAATGTCACCTGTGTGGGGCAGCCACAGAAACTAGAAGACCTCCTTGGAGCTAGAGTTAGAGTGATTGTCAGCCACTCCTCAGGGTGCTGGTAAATGAGCTTAGGTCTGCTAGAAGGGGAACAAATACTCTTAACCTCTTAGGATCTCTCCAACTCCAAGATCCACTTCTTCAAGGAATTCAGACACCCTAGAGCAAAGCATTCACTTCACCTTTTTCCCTTTTCAGTCTCAACACAGCCCTTTCAAAGGGCAACTGATGCATTCCAGCTCCCTTTAAAAACATGGAAACAACTTTGTTTGTTAGGGTATGTAAGAGGAAGCCATGAAATTGCTTAATCCTGTAGAGACTAACCCCTGTGTGTAACTTCTACTTTAATAAAAATCATCTTATTGGTTATGATTCTTAAGTTAAAGTTGAGTCTGGCCTGGTGGCACTGGCCTGTAGTTTTTGCTACTTCAGAATCTGAGGCAAGAAGATTGCAAATTGAAACCAACCCAGCCAATCTAAGGTGATACCAATCCCAAAATAAATAAGTGCAGAGATCTATTATATAAAAGTAAATATTAAGCAGGTAGTTTAAATCCATGCCAACTTGGTAGAAGAGCCAAGGCTCATGACACCCTAGCACAACTCTCAACCTTGGTCCTAGTACCTGCATCCTCAGCAGCTGATGCTCAAAGAGGGTGCTCTCAACTAGCTACTCAGCCTGCTAAGAGTGAGTAACTGCTGAGTGTTCTGAGCCAAACAGGATGTCTACTACAGCACCACCACCACACCTAGCCCCAGGAAACAGGAAACATCACAGAAGAAGGGCTGAAAGGACAGAAAGAAGCATGGTAGGCACCATCTTGTGGATATACTTTGGCCATTGCAATCACCACACTGCCTACAAATAAGGAGCTGGGAATGGAAACATGAGGCTAGTTGGGAGCCTCCTTGGGAGGAAGGGGTTCATCAGGAATGGGAAGGCGTTGAGAGAGGGTAGTGGGAGGTGAATGTGTTCACAGTGCACTGTACACAAGAACAATGTTGTCAAAACAAATAATTCTTGAAACGTGAAAGAAAGGCTGGGGATATAGCTCAATGGTACAGTGCTTGCCCAGCAAGTATGTGTACTAAGTTCCATACAAAGAATTTAAAAAATACAAAGGAGAACTAATTTAGCAAACATAATGAATTGTCACAAGCAATTATACAGAAGAACCATAACGGTAACCATAAACCTTTAGAACAATAACTCCCAACCAGGAGCTATTGTAGACATGTGTAAAGGCAGGTTTGCTTTCACTGAGGCATAGATATTAGGGGGTGACTAGCACTTAGTAGACAGAAGATGGGGGTACATTCTACACTACTTAGGATTGCCTAGTTCCCAGGAAAAACATTATCTATCCCAAAATGTCAATGCCTCGAGGCTAAGGAAAGTGCCCTATGTACTGCATCCATACCCTACCCAAATGAATCATTGCTTATGTTTATTAGATTTGTCTCATTAATCCTCAATGTTGATGTCAACAATTATGCCCACTGAGGACTTTGCAAAGTTAAATTTATTCCAGCTTCCTTAGACCCTTCAGTAAAAATCACATTGTCTTAAGACTAGCCTCAAATTGATTCTTCATCCTCAAAACAGTGTTTTCTTTTCTTCAAGGTTCAAAAGACATGTGTCTGTATTAGAGGGATTGGATCTTTTATTCCAGTTTAATAGTCCAAAGATGGAAAGAACTGACTAAGCCTCGACTTGGATCTAATTTATCCTGCTGAGCTATTTAAAGTCTTCATTATCATAAAAATAATTGGTTATTTTCATAGTAAGACTACAATGGTTGTTAGCTTTGATACAGCTTGTAATGAGAGTATTACCAAAAGTGTGTTTCTTCTAAATGGATGATTCTTACCTGAGTAAAATTTTTACTTTGTGTGCAAGGCAGGGCAGGGTTGTGGATCAGAGAGTGTGGGTGTTTGTGTTTGTGTGGTATATATCAAGCTGTTAAACAAATGCTTCAGTTGAAGTACATGTATAATAATTCAGCCTTTTCTCTTTCTTGAGGAAAATCTGAATCATTTGAAAGATGGTGTAAGCTAAATAAGTGACAATTAAAGTTCTGTTTTGGTGTCCTTCCTGCAATGGAGGCTTGAGAACAGGAACTGGGGATGTGGTCACAGGATGACCTCTTTGGCTTCTTGTACAATTTGAACAGATCAAGTTTATGGTTCTTTAGTCTGCCTGCCTTCAGGTCCACCTGCTGCACCCTTCCCACTCTGCTTGGAGCAGCAAAGGACTATCTGCTACATACTACCTGAGTCCTGAGCATGCTGGGAGGGATCAGCAAACAGGAGGCCCTGAAGAATATGGGAAGGACAAGGGGAGGAGAAAGCAGAGTCTCTTTGTCCTCCCCAGTAGATCCTCCAGGAAAGGCCTCTTGGCAGTCTACTTTCTCATGCTGGATTCTGAAACTCAGTCCCAGCAAAGCCTCCTCCTCCACCCTCTTTCTCACTCAGGTCTGTGTCTCTCTGCTACAACCCATTCTATCCTCCATTGTAACTTCAAATCATCTCTCTCCCTTTTGTTACATTTTTCGTATTCTAGATAGAATCTGATCTTCACTTCATGGGGCAGGACCTGAAACAGAGGGAGCCTGTGTTCCAAGAGTAGGTATGTCCTCAGAAAAAAAACAAAAAAACAAAGAAACAAAAAAACTAGAATCTTCTGACAGACACTGTCTTCTTCTTAAATGAATGAAGACAGAGCTGGGGAAGGCCTAGTCTATGAATTATCACCTCCACAGTGGACTGAACTCACCACCTTTCCTGTTCACTGGGGACAAAATAAACTTCAGTTGTCAGGGTGGGTCCAGATCTCTGGATCTGCCTTTTCTAGCTGTATTATGTAGGCAAGTTAAATAACTTATATCCTTTGAGTTCCCTTTCTTGACAAATAGAGAATAAACATTTTATAATACATAGGGTTATGCTTTATCCACAGTCTAATTGGGGAAAATAGTTTGAAGACTGACTGGCTCATGTGATTGCTATTATTTAGGTTCTTCTTGGTCTCACATGTAATAGGGATCACATATATAATAACATAATCACAATGTCGACTTTTAGGTTCACTTAACATTCAGTGTATTATGCTTGCACATTCATAAGTCCTCAGTAAAATAGATGTTAATATCAACACCCCCTCTGAAATATTTTAACCATGCCTTCTCTTAGTAGTGGAGAAAAGGGTATGTGGAAGTGAACTTGTTAACAAATAAGTGAATGAATATTTTAAATATATAAGAAGTACATATGTAGAATTGTGTATTTGTGTGGGTGTGTGCACATATGTACATATATGTGGAAGCAAGACACTGTGTCTGTCCCTTATTCAGTCTCCATCTTTCTTCCTTGAGATAGAGTCAGTGGACCTGAGGTCACCAATATAATGGATTGACTGTGCAACAAGCCCCATCAATCAGGATTTCTTTTGCATATAGCTTCCTCCACCCTGGGATTACAGGCGTGGACCGCTATGCCTGGATTTTTATATGGATGCTTGTGATCCAGTGTCTGATCATTTGCGTAGCAAGTGTGTTACTGACTGAGCCATTCCCTAATCCAAAATCATTCTTGTTTCTTGAAAATCAATAGATATATGAGAAAGACCTGCAATAAACCTGCTATAAACCTGGAACTAAAAATGCTGGGCCTTTGGAATCAGCTCCACGTTTCCAAAGCACTTGACTAGCCAGCAGCTATGTTGCTCTCTTGCCCCGTCCTCCTGTCCCAGTTGCTTCTGGTCTCTTCTTTCTATTGTTTTAGGACCTCTTCTCACCTGAATTCTCGGTTTTATTACCTCTGTCATCCCTCTCCAGTCTCCATCTGGACACAGAGGTCTGGAAAACTGTAGGAGGAAGGTTTTCAAAAAGAGCCTAAATATGAATCATTCCTTTTATCTATAGTTACTAATCTTTATAAAGACATGTTTCCAGACACTTCAGCTATATTCATTCTTAAAGACAAATGTCCTTCCACAGCTAAGTGTGCTCAAGGACTCTTCTAGAAATCATAGAACCCTTATAAATACAAAAAATGTAAATGGCACAGTTAAGCTTTGATCAAACTCTGCCTAATTGCAGAAGAGGCTACTTTTCTAGTTTCCCACTCCCAGAACCATAAGCTGAATGTTCCTACGTGAAGTCTAAATTGAATGCAATCTTGTCAGATAGATACATTATTATAAATATGGGCATTTCAGTTCAAACTTCATGATAGTTGTTTAATTATGAAGTAAATTGTAATATAGCCATTATCAAAAGCTCAATATTAAAGTAGCTTTAATATTCTAGTTAGATTTGGGGCAGTTGGACTTTCAGGTGATGTTTCTCTCAAAATTATCACATACTTTAGAGCTGTACTTCACTCAGCAAGTTCATAGCCTTGGCTGGGGAGATGGCTCCACAAGTTTACGTAGTGCTGCATAGACACTAAAGCCAGGGTTCAAACCCCAGAGCCGATGTACAAAAGCCCCAGGGGTACTGTCCTAGCACATAGAGACAGGCAGGTCACTGGAACTCACTAGGCCTAGTCAAGCTGAACCAATGAGTTTTAGATTTTGAGACCCAGGAAGGTAGAGGAAGCCACCTAACAAGAAGCCATGCTGTCTCTACACACACAAACACACACACACATATATATATATGGACATACAAAGAAGCACAAACTCATGAACATGTACAAATAAGCTTGTGTCTTTATGCCTGCTAACTCTTTTATTTATTATGATTCATTTATTCTTTGACAGGTTCCCACATGTTCATAATCCATCCTCATCTGCATATTGTCTTCTCCCATCCACTTTCACCAGCATTTCCTCTTACTGAGTCCCATCCCAATTTCATGTCTTTTTGTTGTAGTTTTGCATTTACTTTGTATCCTACTGAATTTAAACAGGGTCATCTGCAAGGGCCTGGGGGTGGGGCTAGCCAGTGCTACATGAGAAGCAGCAGTGCTCCACTATCATTAAAGGCGATGACTTCCTCTCCACCAGCAGCCCTTGGCTCCCTTATCTCCCTTAGGAGTGAGCTGGGCCCCATGCCCCCGCTTCAGTCTATGACTGAATATTTTGCGGCTCAGTGGTGGGCAGATGCCACAAAGCAATCTCATCTGCTGTGATTTCATGAGTACTGCAGCTGCCATACTTGTAATATGGTATGTCACATTCTTCTGAATCCTTATATGAGGTTGCCTGAGCCTTGCTTGGGGACACTGATATGCTCAATACTGAACACTCGGGTCTGTTGTTCTCAGCACAATGACAATATGGAGGTTCACCCTTAGTGTCTATGACCTCCCTAGCCTTAGTGTCTATGACCTCCCTAGCCATAAGCTTTTGATGAATTCTTTCATACAGAGAATGAGCTCTTTCCCACAGTGAAGGAGAGAGAAATCTGTTGGTGACCCCAGTAGCAGTCATTTCCCTGAGCTTTCCAGAGCCAGGCTTCACATATTACTCTGGCTCTTCATTTTCAAAGTCTTGGACATCAATGCTGGTGTCTTCTGCTTATAAACTTGATAAAGTCACTCATGTTGCCCAACCATGTTCATAGAGTAAGAGACAACATTCAAACCAGAGTTAAAAATCTGCTGTAAGTACCAAGTCACTGCAGAGCCTCCCTATCCAAAGAAAAGTTAGCATCCATTGTGGTCCATAAGCATAGTTTCTGAGAAGATGTGTCATTGCTTATCTTACAAGATGTTTTGCAAAGGAACTCTTACATAAAATCCTCATCACATTTGTGAGCATCATTTCACTTTAAATATCTACTTTCATATGTATGACCAGAGCCATGTGTCCAGACCCTGGTGAACTGAACATATTCCAGGAGAAACAGCATCTCATCCAGATGAAATGAACCAGGATTTATGCAGCCACCTGTACAATACATTAGCTACCACCTGCAGACCTACCCAGCTGTGCAAAATTCACTAAAATAATTAGGCTAAAGTGGCCAGAAGTAGGGAGCAGATTGAGGAGCCTGGGAATAGGAGCCAACACAAATGCAAAGAAAAGCTGAGGGGAGTCAAAGCAAACAGTGAATCCCAGGAAGAAAGAATGCAGTTCAGTGGAGAGCAATACTCTGCACAAAATGTATTAAGCCCGCTGTACTTGTTTGTGTAACTACGTAATTTCAGCCATCAAAATTACAGATTTCACAGCTGAAATGCACACTATCATGCTAAGCTAAAAAGGATGGAAGTACAAGAGCCACCAGCTAGTGAGAGAGAGGACCTCGGTGACACACCTTACCTCTAGCCTGGGAGATGAACAAGAATTTATTTCTAAAATGCACTTCTCAGATGCACCACGGCATAAGGCACATGCTAGCATGCAAATTTACTGTGAAACAAATAAAGTCTAAGCTTGGATCCTCCACTAACATGAGTGTCGGTATTGTGTTCAGGCTGGGAAGCCATACTGTAATCCAGAATAATTTCCATTTTAGCATTTCTGATAGAAGCCTGTTCTGGCGTTATTTATATCGTTGTGGCAAATACCCCAGCAAAAAGCAACTTTAGGGGAGAAACTATTTGGATTGGGAGTTCAGGTCACAGTCCCTCACAGAAGCAGCACCTTGATATCATGCTTACTTGCTGCTCCACACAGTAGTTGCTCTGACAAGGGAATTCACTTCCATCCATTGGTGGCTCCCAGCCTTTACCCACCCTCATTTTTGGTAGACCTCTCCTGACCCCAAATTTATATTTTTTCGAGATACTGAGAATCAAATAAACATTTAAAGGTTTGCTTTTGCTTTTCTCATGTAGCTCAGTGGTTGACTTCAGCCAAAGCGTACAGGCCTTGCCTTGCTTTCTTTCCGTTTGGTGGCAGTTTTTAAGGTCATTTTCCTGTTGTGTTTTACTGACGAATGTTCTCTGTTTTAGAAATATTGTCCATAGATAATAGTTAACACAAAAGTCTTCATGTAATGAAATATATATTGTAAAATTCTACATCAGAACTGTCCAAGCACCAAAGAGCATAATAAAGCGGTAGTCAACAAACAAAACATAGTCTAGTTTTGAACAAACAGACAAACATGCTCTGGGAATGGCTGAGAGTCGGGGGTGGGGGGTTAAATTAGTCTTTGAGGAGTGGTCAAGTTCATTGTCTTGCTCTAGGTAGACTTCTTTTGGGAGGAAGTTTTTATAACTAGAGAGGAAATAAAGCAGAGCCAAAGCAGAAACACCATTCATTTATCCCCTATGAAAAAGGTAGACCCAGGCTTTCTTGGTTTGGGCTGTGTTCTCCTTGTTATCTGAGTGTGTGTCAGTGTTCCTCACGAAGAGTGGCCTTATGGAATGTGATTTTTCCCCTATAAAATTGTTTCACAGGAGAACACCATGGCTGAGCTCTAACAAGAGCCACATAGGCTCCAAGCTGACATACCGGGGGAGTGTATTTGTGTCTATAACTTCTCACCAAATTACAAAGGCTGGAAAACATTGCAGCAGAGGACATTGGGGTGAGGTCTGAAATTCTCACCTCAATGTCACTAACAGGTTTTGTGACTGTAGGAAAATCATTTAATGGCACTAGATGCCTTTTTCATTGATTTTAGGAGGGAGATTGTTAGAAGCATGCATGTTTCCTGTGGAGTGCTGTAGTTAGGAATGTGGATTCAAAGCAGAGTGGTTTTTCGGTTTTTGGTTGTTTTGTTTTGCTTTTGTTGCTGTTTTTGTTTTTGTTTTTGTTTTTGTTTTTTACTGTGGCTACCCTCCTCACAGCGGATGTCTGTATTAGTTATTAACTTCTTGCTGATATGTTGAGGATGGTAATAGCATCTCCTTACTGAGTTTGCTGTAATGATGCAATTAGGCATGGTTGTAAGATTGTAAAGCATGTGTAAAGCAATGGAAGTTGCAAGGCACCTGCAATGCCTTTGTAGGTGATGCACTGAGCCCTCCCCTGTTCATTGTGTATGCATCATGCTTCACATGTTATCTGTGTAGAGTAGACAAGTCCATTAACCTCTTCACAGTCCTCTCCTGAACTACAAGGTCCCAGGTACATCCTGGAACTTTGGTGTCAGTAGACTATGAGAGGTGATGAACCAGTAGGGATTTCACTATCTGTTATTGTGCTAATCAATTGTCATATTGCTCCAAGAATCTCAAAGACTCTCCTCAGATTCTCTTTGTGACTTAGAGGACCATGACTTGATATAGCATTAGAAAGTGCCCAGTCGCCATACTTTCCAGGAACTTGGACATAGATTTCCCCCCCACCCCCCGCCGCCCCCCCCAATTCTCACCAACCTCTCTGAGATTAGAAGTTATGCCAAAGGCTCTTTACAAGGATGTCATTAGTATTTGATCTTAGCTATTTAAGAGGGCTATTTGAAATGGACTTAGAGCCAGTTAGAATGACCAAGAATTCAAGAAAATAGCAATTCCAGAAAAATATAAATAAAATACTTAGTGGAATTCACTGAGATCTCAAATTCCAAATACTATTTTTTGGTATGTGTTGTTTTTCTCATTTTCATATGCAAAAAAAGAATGGAAAATTTTAGACCAATGTCAAGCATCCAGACTACCAGACTATACATCCAGACGAGCATCCAGACTATACATTTTAAACAGTCTTCTATGATTTATCTTTAAAATTTTCTGTAATCATCCTTCTTTTCAATATTTGAAGTGTACCTGGTATCAGATCTCTGAAACTCCCAAGTGAGTGCAGTTCTTCTAAACAAGGTTTGCTTGCAACATCCTTGGTTTTGTGTCATTGGAAATTACTTCTACAAATCAGTATTGTGAGAGAAATGATACAATACAATACTCCAAAAAAACCTAGGAGCAGTGTTTTAGTGACATTGGGCCAGCACTTGAATTTTCTCCAAATTACCTGCATATTCACATCAGCCAAGGCATTTTAATGAGAAGGCTGACTTTCAGTCTGTCCTTTGTGCTGCTTTTCAGAGGCCTTTGTGGTGTCAGAACCTCATGTTAGAAAGGACCTAAGAATTTTGCCACCATGAAGTAAAGAGTGGTCATGTCAAAAGAAAATGAAACTAGAATTTAAGAGCCCTCATTATTGGATAAACACAATACAAGGAATATCTCAGAGCACTGTTTCATTCAGTCCTTTCGACTCTGGAAAAAGAAAATATCTACTCCTTTGAAATGATGTTTAAAAGGTAAAGGATATTATGAGACAGATATTATAACTGAGTTTAGACATCTCACTTTGCTTTTATTTTTTTATAATTTTATTGCATGTATGCATTGCTTTTCCAAATTGACTCCTCAGTCACCTCCTTCCAACTCTTCCAGGACCTCCTCCATGACATCTCCTTCCAAATTTCATATACTCAACAACTGATTCCAATTAGTGCTGCCGATGAGAGCATTGGTTTAGGACCATTTATTGGACCAGGGATAACCTATCTGAGTGTATCTCTTAAAACTAATACCCTTCCTCTAGCAGTCTGCCAATAGCTCATCTGCTAGAGCTGAAACTTTTGTAGGCCTCTCCCTTATCCATGCTGGATTTTCTTCTGGCTTGATTATTTCATACAGGTTTTGTGCATGCCATACCCACTGTCAGTCCATGGATACACACTGTTCAGAAGCATTTTTTTCAACTTCTGGTTCTTATGATTTTTATTTTTCATTTCCCACAATAATCACCCAGCTTTGAAAGGAAGGTTCTAATATAGATGTCCCATTTGGGGCTGGGTACTGTAGAGTTTCTTATTCTCTGTACTTGGACTAACTGTAGACCTTTCTATTAAACATCATATATTATAAAAAAGGAGATTCTCTTATGATGCTTGAGCATTGCACTAACCTATAGATATAAAGGTGAGTATTTAAAGTACAGTTTAATACTGTGTCCATTTAACAATATAATAGTAGGTTCTTTCCTAGGGCCTTATGACCTTCCTAGCTATGGGATCTTGACCCAGGAATTAGTACCTGGTATGAGTTCTATAATATCACAAAGTGAATGGCTACCCCTCTAACATTCATGTTACTGTTTCACTAATGAGCCTATCTTGTCAGGTTTGTCATTATTGTAGCTGGCAGAGTACAGAGCTGGGTAAGGACATCTCTCTGTAAGGATACTGTTAAACACTGTACATTCTGGATTCCATTGCCAAATTGCTACCTCATTCAGATGTATTTGAGTGTTAACAGGAAGCTGAGTTTAGGAATCTTAGGACCATCACTTAGAGTTTCAGCAAGAAATAATTTTATATAGGCTTGGAAATAAAATAAATGTAAAAAGAGGCAGAGACCAGGTTAGTTATTTATTAACTTTGATGTTAGGCCAATTGTAGTTCAAGTGCTAATTGCTATAATCATTAACAGCGTGGAATGGGTCAAAATAGTAAATACAACTATGATTTCATTCTTTTGTCAGTAAAATTGGGGTAGCAGTATAGCTTCATTAGATTGCAAAGGAGAATCGCTCATACAAATTCTCAACACAGCGCTCAGCTTGAAGTAAGCACTCAACGGGGTATGTGTGTTGAGTATTATGATCACCTACCACCTGAGCATGGTTCAATGTCATTTATTCATTGTTAACCAAAGTGCATGAAAATCTCCAAATGAGATGAGTGATAGGACTCTGTTTTAATTAAGGAAGCTTTTCCGCAAAGCCTCCTATTTAATGGCTCATATTTAATGCAAGATGTGGATACTTTCTCCTTGAATAGCTTCTATCAAGTAAAATAAATGGATTCAAATACTCTACAAACTGGAGACAATCTGAATCCTTGAGAATTGTTTCTATAGCATGTCATACAATACAAGAGGAGTTTTTAAATAGGCATCTTAGTGTAGAGAGTAATTTGGATTAGAGGAATGTTAACATTTTCCAAAATAAACAGTGTCTGCAAGGGTGTATTTATTGTTCATCTTGGCTGACTCTGACCTGTGAGTCTGCCGGTGTAAAGGACCTCACCATTTGATGCTACTGAGGCTCACATTTTTCTCATCTTTCTCAACTGGAATGATAGCTTCGACTTTAATGTTTTCTCCATGTCAAGTTTTCATGAATCAGCTGCTTGGGGATCAACTGGGATTCTGTGCTGTTCTCTCAGATACATTGCCGGTGCTGGACTGGGGATGTGTGAGTGCTGAAATTACCAATTTCATAAAATTGCTTCTGATGTTGGTTAAGATGCTATTTTTATTGAGCACGGCAATCGCCTCCCCAGTTTCAGGAGGACACACTTCCTCTTGATGATCCTATTTAGTTTCAGATTTGTGTTTGGGGAAAGCAGTGATTACACGGTTTGGAAGCCCCTTGAGCTGCAATTGCAGGGGAAACTGTCTGCTGGGCCGGGAAATCAGCCTGAGCATTTCAGCTGTTTGCTGAAAAGCAGTAACAAATGTTTCAACCTTGGGAGAGCATTGCAAATTGCTTACAGCTTTTTCCGGGAACTTGCATAAACCAGCAGGCAGACGTGAGGCATACATGCATTATCTATTCATTTTTATTGTTCAGCTCACTTTAGAATTCACTTGGCCTGTACATCTGCTCACAGATAAAACTGTTTTCTGTACACCTCCTATTTTATTCATCCATTTTAGAGACTAGATTGCTTACAAACGATGAAAATATATGTAGCATTGTACTTCTGAAAAACAGAGACTGATGAAATTGAGCCAGAAATTAGAACCTAGTGACAGAAAAACAGTGATACAGAAATCCAGAAGAGGATTAAACAGACAACAAGAGACAGAATATAATGAAATGAAAATCAAGTGAAAGGGAGATGGGATCCAAGCTACACAAAATGGAAAAATCTTAACTCTTCCTAATCTTCCTAAACTCTATGATGCTCATTGTGACCCTGGTTACCTCTCTGTAGTCTCCATGGAGATTCAGAACACAGTCTATTGTGGTCACATTTAATGGTACAGCTTGAATTTGTGGTGCCTTGGTTTCTAGTCTCTGTGATCCATAGGCTGTCTGTGCCAGTATGATAACCATTTACAACAATTTCTATCACAGGAAAGACTTGTAGGAGGTGGTGGTGGTCAATGACATTTTGAAAACTTGCTTTGATGCTTCTATCACAGATCCTTATGATAAAAGTCTTTTTCTTTAATCAACTGTTCTCAGAAGTTTTTGTTTTGCTTGAGTGTGACTATAATTTTCATCAGACTCCAGGCACACATTTTGAATCCAAGCTATTGGTTAACATTAAAACATTGGAAGGGTTGTGTATAGGTATTGCTGGAAATAGAGATTCAGACAGCTTATGGCTGGATTTGCTTTATCTCTTAGCTACATGTTCATAAATGGTTTTGTACCCAGAAATGAAAAATTAGTCTGATTTCTTAGGCCTTGCTCATTCCAAATTATATAAACAAGTTACTTCACCAAGGAACACATTCATTTTGTTAACTTGGTGCCAAGATCACTAATCTTCTATGAGATCATTAGGAATCTGGTGTGATTCATACAGAACCAATATACTTAGAGTAGCTAAAGCAATCTTAAACAGTCAGTAATAATGAGGTAGCTAGCATTCAAATTATATGGCAAAGCTTATAGGAATATGTTACTATGTTACATAGGTCAACACAGTGGAAAGAATGCCTATATGTTAGCCTGAGCATTTACATTCAGCTAACGTTTTGCAAAGGTATCATTACAGAGTAAAAAGAGACTCTTCAAATCACTATGTTGAAAAAACTGGACAACCATATACAAAATAATGTTTTAAATGGACACATCATGTCTTATATCACATACAAAACTCAACTCAGAATGGTAAATACCATTACAATACTCAGAGTAAGACACAGAGGAGCTCAACTGTTGGGTGGACAGAAGTAGAGCATAGCCATAGCATGTGCCTTGTCAGTTTCATATATTTCATCTGGGTGAAGCAACATTAGTTTTGGATACAGAAAGTGAAAATGATGTCCAGGAAGCCTGGACAACCAGATGAGGCTGCACCTGCATTGTGATCACACACCACCTGTCTGCTATCTAGAGCACAGACATGATCATGGGGAGTCAGATTGTCAAGGTCAAGCAGCATGGTACCACCAGCAGCTTCTGAGCAGAAGAGCATCTATTTCTTCATGGTCAGTGAGCATGCTGAAACAAAGTTTTGTGAACTGTGATCATAGAAGACATTAAGCATTTTAAAAACATTTGTATTACTATATGATACTTAAAAAGAATGAACTTATTAAATAGCCCATTGTCTATTTCCTGACACAGTAAAAACATTTAGTCCAGTTTAGAATTTTCAGAGACATTGTAATTTAAGGAACAGAAATAGATGCACCATCAAATGAAGAGTAATGTTTTACATTATACTATACAACTTATAAAAAATATTTAAAGTAAATATTTGATAGCACATAATTTCATTTATACCTTCTCATGTGTAGCTATAACTGATTGTCTAGCTAAACAAAATATGTATGAATCAAAAATTGTTGAAATGTTTAGATTAAGTTTATTTAGTGAAATTTTTAAAAAGTTGGATTAAAAACCTAAGTATAATACCTAGAAAACAGCTGAGAATGAAAGACCTATGATATGACTCTTGCTAAAAGCCCAGGCAACAAACTCAAAATAAGAAGGTCAAAACTACATCCAGGTGAAGTGCTTCCACAAGAAAGGGAAATAGTGATGAAGTTAAAAGGCACCAACCACAGAATGTGAGAAGATATTTGCAAGCACATAAATTGCTTGAGAATTATTATCCTAAGTATGAGGAACGTATGCAGCTCTATAACGACAGAAGCAAAAATTTAAAAGTTAACAAAACACCTGAGAAGGCATTTTCCAGGGAAGACATAGATGAATGATAGGTATATGAATTAAATCAACAACACTCAACACTGAGGACATAAAAGTCAATCCATAGTGTGAGGTATCACCTCATCTTATAGTGGCAGTTTGAAGGAAACAAAATTATGAGTGTTGGAGAGTATGCAGAAGAAAGGGAACCTCCAGGTACCTGGGTAGATACACCCTATGTCAAAACATAAGCTGGAAATTGATTGAAATCATATTGAATGCCAGCCTCTGGCCTCCATATACACCTGCACACAGGTGTAAGCATACACACACACACACACACACACACACACACACACACACAAGATAGATATAGAAAACATTCCTACTTTATGCACTAGTTTGATGCAATAAACAAAGTATTTTAATTATTTTATCACTGCACTTGTTAGATTATAAGAAAACTTGAATCTATAGTTGGAAAGATTCTCAAATGAAGAAGTTTCTTGTAGAAATGTATTTACTTACTCTTTAGTAAAATATAAAAACATATGTAACCTCCATATAAAAACAAAGTAATATCTCTGTGCACTCAACAATATTGTGTGTACAGATGACTCTGTAAAATCCTCTGATTCAGAGCTAGCCAGTGGTGGTGCATACTTTTAGTCCCGGCACTCAAGAAGCAGGTGGATCTCTGTGAGTTTGAGGCCAACCTGGTCTACAGAGGTAGTTTCAGGACAGCCAGGGCTGTTAAACAGAGAAATCCTGTTTTTGTAAAACCAGAAAAAAATCTTCTGATTCAGTAGCTCTGATACTGTATTTTTAACAAATTCTCAAGTTATACCAATATTACTCCTGAAAGCCAGTGTTTTGATACTACTGCCCGAGTCTTACTCACTTTATATGTCATTGTTTAACATTGTTTACAGCTGGGTCACTGCGATACTCAGCTTTACATTCATTCACTGACCCTCATTAGAGGTAGACCTACTACTTTTGAATTACATCATAAGAAAGATAGAAAACAAGACAGTTGAAAAGGTATATCCCAGTAATTAAATGTTTCAATATCAAGGTATCCTGTGCCATTTAAAAACCATATCTAATTAGCCCAAGTTAGCATTCTATAATCCAAAAACCCCAAACCCTTTCAGCTCCAAAATCAGAAGGCTTTTGAACTCTCACATTTTGCAAATGGAAACTATCACATCAACAACTGATTCATGGAAAAGATTGTTAAAAATATATAAAATTAGCTTTGAGCTACATGGATGGGGTAGAAAGAGATGAAACAGAAATGTGTTTTGCCTTTGACTTGGCTTTCATCCCTACAAGGGGTCTCATTATGTACATGCAAATATTATAAAATTCAAAAAGCATTTCAAAATATAAAATAACAAAAGCCTTCTGGTATCAGCATTTCAGCTATGGTGTATGGACCCTACTGCCCTAGTAAATCGTAGTAACTTGTCAGGAAAGAACAGAGCCTCAGTAAATGTAACTGATTGTTGTTCTTCATATTTCAGAAAAAAGAATATATTTGGATGAGGGTTACATTCTTGATTTGGAAGGGAGTTTAGAATGTCTTTTCTTTCTCTTCACAGAATAAGCCAGTAATTCCTCCAGACTAATAGAGTTCGGCAATTGAGCAGAGTTTTTGAATTTATTACCAACACTTTCATTTAAATTCAAAGATAGAATAAAAAGAGTAAGAATAATAACAGTAAACACATTGTTTTCCAGATCTGGGAACATTCAGTTATCCAAGCGTCTCCTCTGAACATTCTCATGGCATTGCTTGCTTATTTTGAACCCCAAGAAATGACAAGAATTGAGTTATCGAGACAGAGATAAAATTTTCCATGTCTGTTTTTATATGCTGGTCTTATATGAGGTTTGTGACCGTTTTAACTTTAAAAGAGGTAAATTAGAACTGACTTGAGTATCTGAATGACTGAAATTTCCTAGCATTTCAAATGGTTTATAACCATATTATAACCATTTTACTTAAATCAGACAGTATTCTACAAAATGTATGACATATCTTTTCATACACATAACAGTACCCAAAGCTATATACAATTATATATAATTTGGAGGGTTATTAAGTGTACTTGCCTTAATTTACACTGATTCTAAAAATTGATGGATAAATGATGAATGCTATGACTGGAACGAATATCAATTTGTTCATGAATTATTTGCTGAAACAGAAAAATGTCCTTAGGAAGGAATACTCTTGGTACTGCTGGCAACATGGAAGATTTATATATGGCAAATATCACTTAGGTGCTTTGCCAAGCTTTGATTTGTGAACTTTCTTTGTTTGCAATTTCTGAACCTTTGCCCACTACTTTCAGCATTTGTTAATATTTCTATTTCTCTTTTTATACTGAGTTGGGAAAGTGACAGATCACCATGGATGGAAAAGTTTGGAGCCAGGCCGACCTGGGATCTAAGCCCATCACTACCTTAGGCAGCTGTGTGGCCATAGGTACAGTCTCCTGATCGCTGGCTTTCAAAGCTTGTGCTAAAAGAGCATAATATCCAGTTTATACTTTGAGGATTAAAGGTAATACAGGTAAAGCAGCCAGTGGAGAGCCCTGCTTATTGCACCCCTTTCTTAAATGCTGACTGTGATGATATTAATGCTATTGCAATGGGCAGCCTCCGGATCTGTTTGTTGTGACATCTTGTTTGTTGTAGCTTTGGAATCTCATTTTGATGCATTCAGGATCTTCCCTGATTTCCTGCCACTTTATGACACAAAATTATCCAAGTTTTAAAGAAAATACAGAAATCTAAACACTGATTTAAATGTCTTTTAAATATCAAATATATTTATGAAAACCACATCTTTGGTCATTCGTTGAACTAGGGAGCTAGGCAGGGTGGGTATTTTAAACAAGTTGTCCATTTGATAACGTCTTGTAATGCTTGGCAATTTAGATTATTTGAACCACTGTCCTGTCCCCCAGCTTCATTGAGATATCATTGCTAAAAACACCGACACATTGTTGTATAACTGCACATAGTTAATGTGTACAATTTGTTAGTCATATATATTTTGTTTGTCAAATGATCATAATTTTAATAAAGAAAGTGAAAATACCCAAAACCTTTAAAAGTTTCTTTGTGTCTGGGCTGGAGAGATGGCTCAGTAGGAAAGTACCTGTCTTACAGTTATAGAGACCCATGTTTGGATCTGCAGTACCCACATAAATATAAGCTGGATAATATAGTGTTAGGTTCTCCTCTGGGGTCTATGTACTAACCAGTCACAGGTTCCTGCTCTAGTAAACAGTACCAGGCATAAATTTCATCTTTGGAGAAGGCTTTAAAATCTAATCTGAAGTGCATTATTATTCTCAAAACATTTATGCTAATATTGTACCTGTGGACACATCTTGCAAGGCTAGACATTGTTGTAATGCACAGAGTTCACAGCTGGGTAAGACTGTTGATTTTGTTTTCTCCCAGTAGTATAAATAAAATATTCCAGCAAAGACCGCCCCCCCCTCTATCTATCTGTCTATCTATCTATCTAGATAGATAGATAGTAGTAGTATAAATAAAATATTCCAGCAAAGACCGCCCCCCCTCTCTATCTATCTATCTGTCTATCTATCTATCTATCTAGATAGATAGTAGTAGTATAAATAAAATATTCCAGCAAAGACTGCCCCCCTCTCTATCTATCTGTCTATCTATCTATCTATCTATCTATCTATCTATCTATCTATCTATCTGTCTGTGTGTGTGTGTGTGTGTTTCTTTCTCTTTGTCCTCCTTCCCTCACCATGTCTCACAGATCACAGTGGAAGAGGAGAACAAAACAATTTTAAGAATCAGAAGTAGGGGTTTATCAGCAACAAAACAATATTTCATGGACATGAGGACTGTTTTAAAAATAAGCTCACAGCATCTGTAATTACATAAGATTAAGGCAGCCCAAATCCCAAGATTGCATTGAAGGGGTGTATCTAATAACATCCCACCCCTAGCTAAGAAACTATTATCAATTAATGGCTATTAAAGAAGGAAGAGTAAGTTTGTTAGGCTTCAATAGACAGTCTTACATCAGTGAATATTCAGGAAGCATTAAGAAGAGAAAGTAAGTTTGAAAACAAGGGGGGTCCGAGGAAAGGGGAGAGGAAAAGGGAGAAGGAAGGGAGACGGAGGGAGCACACACATAAAGTTGGGAGAGAAAAGTAATAGTATGGGGACGTATTGCAGATGAAGAACTGGCACTGGAGTCGATCAAAATGTGTTCAACATGTTTATAAAGTTTTCAAACAATAAAAAATTAACATTGGATTTGATTATATACATTTACACATCTGTAACTCAGCACAAGCAGGACTGAGATAGAGCGAGCAATCTCAGGAGTTTGCTGGGTAGGTATCCTACTCAGAAATCTTGTCTCAAAAATGAAGGTTGAGAATGATGAAGAGTCACTTGCAGTTGGCTGCTGGTCTCAACACAAACAAAGGCACACAGGAACACACATGTAATACACATTCACAGGGGCGACATTTTCCTGTCTATTTGTTATTTGTGTTTCATGTTGTTCCTGCGTGTATGTGTCTCTTAAATATTTCAGACTCATCTTCCCTCCTTGCCAAGCATTTATATATTGTATTTTTAAAGAAATAATATACTTGTATGTGAAAGTCACAGGGGTGAACACGTTGTTATTTTCGAGGGATTTCTTGCTATGTGAAGTCCACTTCTCCCTAGCTTTTGCATTCTTTCCTGTTGCCTGGCTTCTCTGTTTTATTTTAAATGAAAACAAAAACAAAAGATCAGCGTGGCATGCTTGCGACAGGACTCCATAACCAGTGCCATCAATTCCCTGAAGCTTATATGGTAGAGGTTTCTAATCACTTACTGGGTTTCTGTCAGATAAGATTAGCCCATGTTCAAGTGCAATGCTTAAAGTTCTTCTGGCTCGGAGCTTATTTAATGATGTGGGTATTTGTTTTTGCTGTACAAGCTTATATGGAAAACTCTTCTCCCTGGTGTGTTCTGGGCTACCTGGTATGGATCTTTTGTGCCTGATATTAACAACACTTGGTTGAGGCCTGGCCTTCATTTTTACTTAAATAATGGAACTCATCCATCACATTTCAGAGAGACTTTTTGACATGGCCAGTGCTTATTGATGTTCAAAAAATAAGCCTTTGTTTCAAACTTGTGTTTAATTCCAAAGCAATTGCCTTAGGCTATGCTCTGCTGTCGATATTGAATAAGTGGCCTTGTAGGTGGCTTTGCTGTTTAATGATTTCTGACTCTCAACCAATCTTTTTTTGTTTTCTACTAGCTTTCAGTTAGTGTTAGTGATTCTATGAGCAGTAAATGGTCAAAATGCTATCTAATAAAAGTAATGCTGATGCTCAACAGATTTCTCTCTTTCATTTATTGTCTAGCTTTATCTTTTATCTGTGTAATCTTTTATCTGGTCTTTTCCAAATTCTAGGTCAAGACCTTGATCATATAGCATTGTGTGTTCACCATGTTCCCCTGTTATCTGTACTAAAATCTTATAAAATAAATGCTAGCCTTTTTTAAAAAAAATTATTTAATCCAAGGCTAGAGGGATTTAAAATAATTAAGTCGGGACTCAAAACATTGCTTTCTGGTTCTAAATATATATACAGGATTAATAAGGAGATCTGGCAATGTAGATCGGTTGGCCCAATGCTTGCCTAGCTACATGAAGTTTGATCCCCAACACTGCATAAATAGTGTGTGGTGGTTGGTGCATGACTATAATGCCAGGACTTGGGAGATAGAAGCAGGAGGATCAGAAGTTTTAGAATATCTTCATCTACAAAGTAAGTTAGAGGGCAATCTGTGATATACAAGGTCCTGCCTTTATTTAATTTTTTAAAAGATTAATATAAATTATTGAGAAAAGATATTTCATACTTGTGCTAGCTCTATTCAATGTTTGAGAATTGCATTAGTCATTTTTTGGCACTTTTTAACTCTTGTACAACAAATTACTGCAAACCTCCCTGTTTTCAAACAAGCCTCAGTTATTCACTCATAGGGTTTGACGATTTGTCTGAGGATTGCCTGGTCCCAGACAGGCTTATCTGGGCTTACAGCCAGGCTGTGTGTACAACTGTAGTCACCATTGTGCTATGGTTTCAATATTGTTTGTTCCCATTAACACTCATGTTGAGACCCAGCTCTTTAGTGTGTAGGTACTGGGAGGTGGGGCAGGTGGAAGGTATTTGAGTCTTGATGCCTGAATGAAATGGTACTGTTTTATGGAAGTGAACTCTTTTTCTATAGTTCTGAATTAGCTACTGTGGGCAAGCTACTGTTACAGAGGGCAGCATCTTCTGTGTCCCTTTCTCCATTTCACACATGCCTGACTGTCCCTGTTTTCCTGCCATGTATGTAGCAACATGCGGCCCTGGCCAGATGTGACTGTCCAGTCTTGACCTTCTATATCTAAATAAACCTGGTTTTATTTCTATTTTTTATTTTAGTGAATCACAGATATTCTATTAGGCGGTAGAAAGTGAATTAATACAGACATCCCAGGGCTTGATTTTAAAGAAAGCAGACACCTTGAAAGTGCCCTTTTTCTGGTCAATAACATGTAGAAAAATACAAACAAGCAGGCAAACAAAAACTAAGTATCTCTTGAGGACTTGGGCCAGACAGATGCAATGCAGATTCTACCTACATTCTATGATTAAAGCAAATCACATGGGAAAGACCAAATTCAGTGAGATGAGAAGAATGGAAATGGATGTGGATACTAGGAGAGTACTTACTTCAATAATTATAGATAGTAGGTATAATATACCAGGAGCACACTTTATTGTTTTAGTTCCATAGAAGTGGAATGAGAATCTAAACACAGCATCAACATAGCTGACTTTCCCCTCTATGTTTCTTACTAAAGCTATTCTATCATTTTGCCAACATTCTACCATAGAAAATGTAGTTATAAGTAAATGGAGCCCTGGGTTATTAGAGAGACGGATTCAGTTTAAGCTATGATTGCAATTTAAAAAAGATTGTGCCAAAGTAGAAGGGAAAGGCTGAGAAATTTGAGACTCTTTCTCTTTCCAAAGATATAAAACATTCTGCAAGAGAAACAAGAAATTTGTGTATAGAGAAAGCCTTTTTGTTAAAAGCCATTTAAAATGATTTAAAGAAGGGTTAAGCTGAATTAAGAACAAAAATGATGGCTACCTAGGCACATGCTGGCAGAACTGTGCAGAGGTCAGGCCCTTTTCGAAGCAGTGCTTCTTTTTAGTTAGAGAGAAGTATGTGCTAAAGTTCTGTTGCTGTTTTATGTCAGTAAAGACAGGGCTTCTGGAATGCAGACACTGGAATCAGAGATGCCTTACAAGAAGGGGCATGAAATACCAGGGAGAACTGGTGGGTAGAAGTCAGGAGGCAGCCACCTGGTGCTCTAGACTAGGAAGAGTCCCGGAAGCACAGATGTGGGTAAGAAAGAGCAACAGGAAATACTGGTGACTGTGCTTGGCAGGGGCTTTAGCAGGGATGAGAAGGTGTGGAAGGGTGGCTCAACATGAAAGGAATTTGAGCACAACGCAGCCTTGGGAACTGGTGGTTTTGTGAACTGATGTTTGAAGGAGGTTATACTATCTGTCTATCTATCTATCTAACTATCCATCCATCTATCTATCAATCTATCACCTATCTATCCTTACATCCATCTATTTATCATCTATTTATCTGTCTATCTATCTATCTATCTATCATCCATCTATCTTTATATCAATCAATCATTAGATGGCTAACATCTTATCCTAAGCCCAGCTGAGCTGGCTGACTTATGGATCCATGAAATGTCTCAAAACTCTTTTGAGAAGGCTGGTAGCATCCACAGAAAATCATCACTATCCATGGCAAAGATAAAATAAGAGAAATGTACTGTATTGAATGAGAAACACCTGTAGACTTAATCCTTTTGAGGAGGCTCTGGAACCTTTAGGAGATGGAATCTCAGTAGAAGAACTTCACTGGGGGAAAGCATTGAGAGTCTATCCACTAGACACACTTCTTGATCCTTCTCTGCTCCATGTGTGAATGCCATGTTATCAGCTAGTGTCCTAGTCCTAAACCTGTTGCCATCCCTCTGCCACCATTATAGACTCTTCTCTGGAACCCAAAGTCAAAATAAACTCTTTCTTCTGCAAGTTGCCTTTGGTCACAGCGTTTTATCACAGCAACATGAAAGTAATGAATATAGGAATAAATCCAGCGGGGGCGGGGTGGGGGAGCCACCTCTTGTGTCCAAAGGCCTCCTTAAGTCTCAGCAGAAAGTGAAGTCCATGCCAGTTTGGATGCAAACAAAAGTAGGTGCTAGAAAATGTGATATTTGCCACTTCAATTAACAATAAAAATGTTTCTCCAGTAAGCTTTTGTTCTGTTTTATCATCTGATCCTATTCAGGAAAGATACGATCTTCAATAGAGTATCTTTAATCAGGCCACAAAGGCTGTGAACTTGTTTATCTTATATGGGTACCAGGAAGTGAGCTAGTTAAATTTAGCTAAAACATTAAGTATCATTCAAATATTTTTTCTCTTTTCTTAACTATACAAATCCCACAGAAAATAAAATTTTCATGTCTTAATTGTGGTGCTGAAAGTCTCTTTTCTTCTCAGCATGCTTGAGATAGCAAAGTAATTTTCAAACTGAATGTGATTGTCTCCGACAGTCATGATTCAAATATTTAATCTACAGGGAAAATTCCCAGAGTGCCTCTCTCATCATTTCTCAGCTCTGTGGAGAATAAAAGCCTCAACTTTATATGATCTGATATTATTTCCATTATTGGTATTATGCTGTAGGCAAATATCCTTCAAGAAGTACAGCCTGCTCCTTTCTTGCTTAGTGAGTTATACATCACAAAGACCCAATTTGGCCTTTGCAGTTTGGGGTGCTGTTACCCTGTAATCCGCTGAGAATTTAATAATGGTAATTCTACTTTATACAAAGCAGCCTCTAGGATTTAATCACAGATTCTTCACTCCCAAGGCATTTTTCTTCCTTTCAACACTTTTTTCTATCTAAAAAATCAAATTTCCTATAGGTTAGTTACTTTAACAGAAAGCTTTTGGGTAGTCTGCATAGGGGGCGGATCATAATCTATAGATTGATTATCTAGGGAATCCAATTAGAGGATATTACTAAGCCAGCCACTGGAGTCTTTTCAAAGTTTCTGATTATCCATTCAGAAGAAAATGCCACAGGTTTACTCTTCTTTCCTAAAATGCTGTTGTTTTAATAGATTCCAAGTAGTAGATATTATACTGCAAGCAGGCTTTCTCCAAATGTAGCCTTCAGACCACCTACATATAAAAATCTTTGGTAAGATGAGAAACAGAGATTATAGGGGTACTTCCTCACTCTACAAAATTATATTTTTTAGAATAGGGAACCATTTATTTATGCTTTAAGGAAAACCATGTTATTCGAGCACAGTAAAGGTTGATGGAAGTTACCCTCTGTGCATGACAGTTTCACTCATGGCCCTCATCACCATAATTGTTAAACATAATATTAGCCTCCAAGATCTGAGTAAGAGGTTAGAAGATGGCTTGATTTCAGTCCCTGGTTCTCAAACTGTTTATGCACTACTATGCAATTTGAGGACCTGAATTCACTCAACAGACTTGAAAATGACTGAGACAATGTCTTGCCTCTAAATAAATTTTAAATAGTGAACCACTATGCCATTTTTCCAATTGCCTTATTAATTATACTATTTGCTATATTATTTTGATGGTCCTACACTTTTATAGAACAGGGTTTTAAGCAATTATGTTATTTTTAAAATCGTCAGGGCTGGTGAGAACATTAATAGGCAAATGTACTTGCCACCAAGACTGATAACCTGAGTTCACTCTATGGGCTCCACATGATGAACGGACATAATTGCTTTGTGATGATGACTATCTTGCTTCCACATCTACACTGGGGCATACATACAGAAATATATGAATAAATGTAATAAAATATTTACAAATGGACCATTTCAGTACTTATCTGGCTCTGGTATTTTAGAAGTTGCATAACAACAATATTTTATTTTTATAATAGTTAATGTGTGTGCAAAGTGTGGTATACTTTATAACTTTTTTGTTATATATGGTAGATTTGATGGCTTTTAAATTTTAGGGCATATGTATCAATGGGGATATTTGAGCCACATGCTAACTAAATGGAAAGTTTCATGTGGCTACTGAGAGTCTACTCTCTCAGAAAGGTACCATGTGGTTTTAGAAGGTTTGGGGACATCTGATTTCACTCATAAATTTGTGGAAGGCAATTACAGATCCAATACCTTCTAGTACATGGTCCATTCTACTCAATGGTACTTTTTTAAATTTTTTTTTATTTAACTATAGCAGTCTCAAGGTGCTCTAGAGAAAAGGGTGCCTGTAAACCCACACTGACTGTTTAGCATCAGTTCATTTCCCTCATTCTGCCACATCAGATCAAACAGAGAAGCAAAGGCCTGGGGTTCTAGCCCAGAGATGAGCTGGGTCTGAGCCTTGTTTCACAGACAAAGAGATAGGAGCTGAACATAGGATCTTTAGCTTCTAGGCACTGTGACCACTATTTGTGTCTTTATTTTTATTTGATTTATTAATATTTTGGAGGTGGGTTCTTTTGTTCTCTCTATATCAAAGACACATGAAGTGAGATGGAGGGAAGTGAAATTCAGAGACCATTGAATGTATGACTTGTGTGCTCATTTACCAACTGCATGACTGACAAGCTGATCCAGTTCCTTTACAGTCTTCAAAATGAACAGGGAAGCTCTATTCCTGCTGACTAAAGAACATTTGTGGCATATGTAGACTGTATAATGTCAGTCTTTGCTGACAGTCAGCATCCAAGGACAAGAAGACACTGATGTTTTGGATGAGACCAACTGCCAGCCTCTGAAGACATGTTGCTTGCACTCTCTTGAAATTCCCATAGAACTGGCATCAAGGCAGAAGTCATGGTGTGTCATAACAGAGTGAGCAGTCTGGTCCAGACAAGAGGTCTAGAAGGGGAAATTCATCAAAGACCTCCCAGCCCCTCTTTTGAATCACCTGTGTATCCGTAGCTCTCATTGTGGCTTTCTTTCTTCTGCAGGATGCAGCTTTACATGATAACAAGTGAATACAAAATAGAATTGCTCTTTTGCACAGGAAAATCCTCTGACTGGGGGAAAAGAGAAAAGGGATGAGCAGTACTCAGGATATAAGAAGGCAAGTAAAAAAACATGTGAGAAATCAGAAATCCACTGATAAGAACACTGGAGTGACATTTCAGCTCAACAAAGAAGCCAAGCAGACCTGGGCCAGTATTTCCCTAGGATAGAGAGACAATGTCTCATCCAAGTTTTTGTCCATTCCTGGGAAATAGTCTCTGAAATAGGTAGAACTCGGACCCTCTCTAAAAATGGTGGAACTGTAAACTGCTTAAAATTTGATTCTGGAAAAATAAGATATGTCTTGTTGTAAATTTATATAATGGCATTTGAGGGAATGTGGTAGAAGGGGGTGGATCAAAAGATGGGTTGAAGATACTGATGTTACAATATTCAATCTCTTTCTTGGGAACAAGAAAAGTCAACAGCTTGCTGAGTCACAGACCTGGTGGTACCAAGAGGGAATGGCTGAATGTTTAGCTGCTATTGTTTGTAACCTTAAGACCTCATTACCTATACAGGGATTAGATTTGTCTAATTCAGAAGCAAAACTGAGAAATATAAGAAGAATGTGTGATCTACTCAGCTAGAGTCAAGCTTTGTGTGTTTCATTTGATAATGCTGATTGATGTTTTCATTCCCTGAAGTACAAAATCTTTTTGAAACAAGATCTTCGTATTTAGCTTAAGCTGGCCTTGAACTTGAAACCTTCCTATCATCCTCTAGCTCTAAAGTTTTAGGATTAGATATTTACAACAAGATACTTGGCCTTTATCTTTATGAAGACAGCAGAAACAGTTGGCTATGGTGGCTAACATTTCTCTATTTTATCCTGTTTGATCATTGTCATACAGAGTTTGATTTATTTAATAGGCTAGTATTTTACTCCATAAATACTAAAATCAGCCTCACAGGCTTATACAGTATAGTTTATGTAAACTTACATTTTTCTGAATAGAATTGCCCCATAGCCTTAAGGAATTAATTATACACAGTGCTCTTAACTTCCTCCTGTAATTAATGGAAAAAGAAATACATAGCAGTTGGGATAAAGATATACAAACAGTTAAAGAGTTAGTGGATTGAGTACCATAGGCTACAATGTGCATGATACAACTTACCAAATTCTTATTTCCAGTGAGAGAACCCCTCTGTCCCCTGCCTCAGGAAGGGTATCTTGCCTGGTCTATTTTTTCTGCTGGATGGCAAGAACCTGCTCTTATCCCATGCCTCCTGTACTCCTCTCGGGTTGCTTAGCCACCATTGCTAATAGACACCCGTTACTTCTTTCTGGACCGGTCTTGGTATTCCACGTTCACAGAACATTTGATCTTCATGGTAAAATCACTGTGAGAGACTTTGCTTTCTAATTACTAGTTATTAGGTACAACAATTAACAACAATGCTTTTAATGATTCCACATAGGTGGAGCACCTCCTTTTTTCACTCTCTCATTCCAGACCTACTGAGATGAGTGATCTCTGGGGCTCAGACATTTTTTTAAAAATTGCTTCTTCAGTAAATCACACTTTCTGCAGCAAGTCATAGCTGGAAATAGTTCTCTTATATGCAGCATGTAAACATTTCCTCTACAACACAGCCAGGGTTTCTCTAGGGCAGAGCTAAGCTGTTTCCTATTGTGGTGGCTAAGATAGAATTTTAGGTTTTGCAGGCCTCTTGGAATATGATATCCCTGTTACTGTACCATCATGCATGGAGCCATATGAAATAAACATTATAACAGTAAATTGGTGTGCTCTCTTTGAACTTACTGAGTAGTGGTGAGAACCCCCCTCCTCTGCATTTCAGATCCAAAGATGTATCTAAAAGTGCCCTCCAAGGCCCCTTTTCTAGAGATAAGCCAACAACTTTACGACAGTGAGAAGAGCCCAAGAGTAACAAGTTTGTGTCCTTGAGAACAGCTAGAAGGTCAACATTTTCACCAGACATTACAATAGCTCACCACAAGGTCTAAACATGTCCATAGTGGGAAAGAGAAACTGGAAGTGTCACCAGGGAAAGCTCAGTCATGTAGAGAAGGTGCAATAGGACCTCTACCTACCTGTTTCAACTTGTCCAGTTGGTTTGTGATAGATGTAAACACCAGATTTTTGTAATATTTATTTCTGTTATTGGATATTTTACTTAGAAGTCTTTCCCGATTGGAAAGCCTAGCTGATTGCCTCAAAAAGGTTTTCCTGCTGGTTTCTGCTGGAAGATTTTAAACTTCCAGTTAGATGACATCTCACCCTCTGTGTGCTGTCTCCATCTACCCGCCACTTGCTATGCATTCTTTTACTTTTGCTTGCTCTATACTCTATAAACTAACTCATTCAAAACAGAAAATGTGGTTATCATAGACCATTCTCCAGACCATAAAGGACACTATAGAAGACATGTAAGAGACATATATTACCTGTTCTAGTAAACTTTACAGTGACAAGTCCAGCATCAATCTATTTGGCACATGGGAACTGATTTGGACAATGAGATTAGGCTCTCTACTCCTCATACTCTTCTTTCTTCTTCTAATCCCTGATGCTTTACACGGTTTTAGCACTGGAGGCAACAGGATACTTTCAAATAGCATTAAATGTTATATCAACAGGAAACCAGAGCCTTCCTCTCCACTTTTATCCTTCTTCACAACTTATCCTTCGTAACCCCTGAGGAAGCAAGTTCGCAGAGCACTCTCTCCCTATGTTTCAATGTTTTTAAAAATAATTCCCTGTGTGGAGGCATTATCCAACAGGTATCTGGTGATGGCGTTTGCTAAGAAACTACAAGAAGATGATTCTAGAGAGCATTTACATTCTACTCTGTAAAGAAGCCACTCGTCACAAGACCACTCTAAACAGCACAGGCTGGGTTCTGGGCTCAATTCCTTGTTAGCTATGTTCTATAGGCCAAAATTCCTGACTGTTGGCTTGTAAGATCTAATAATCTGATGAGATCAGGTGCGTTCAGGGTATTATGGAACTAAAAAAAATCTAATAATCTGTAAAAACTAAAGAAGGTAATTTATATAGCATGCTCCTTTAGAGCTTTGCACACCGGAAGTACATGATGGCTGACTACTATTACTTTTACTTGTGTTTATCACAATGGTAGATACTTCACAGGTGGCAAGAGGGAGTGTCTTCAGTTACTGCATGTTAAATTGCACTCTATTGTTAGTAGATTTGGACCCTTCAATACCTGTGTATAGTCCATATTATTCCTAGGAACTGAGCCAGAAATTTAGGGGAAGGAGTTGCAGATGGCTCACTCAGTAAAGTGCTTGCCCAATAAATATGAGGTTTAGTAGAGTTTTTCTTTTTTAGAACTCACTTCAAGAATAAAAGCCAGATATGATGGAAGTGGCGTACACTTGTAATCCCAGTACAGAGGCAGAGACAAGAGAGACATTGTCCTCACTGGCCAACCAGTCTAACCTCCATGGTGAGTCCCAGACCCATAGGCAACCCTCTCTAAAAGAACAACAACAATAAATAAATAAATAGATAGATAGATAAATAAATAAATTAAGTGAAGGGCATTCTGAGGAATGATACACAAAATTAACTCTGGCGTTTACTTACATGGCATATAAATGCATGATAATGTACAGATAGATGTACACACACACATTTTAAAAGAAATAAAAATATAAAATATAATTTTTGCATCATGTAAGACCTATTTTTCTAAGTTTACGAGTGTGAATATTGGTTTATTTAAGTTTCCTGTAAGTGCCAATGAATTCTGAGAGAATTCCATCTTGCTGCAGCTCTGAAATATTTCAACACAAGCTTCTTTACAACCCCTGTTTTCTTCCTTTCCTCCTCCATTCCCTGACACCTCTGAAAGCAATTTTTAAAACTCAACATGAACTGTGAGAATGAATCACTGCAACCCCTTCACAGCTACAGGGATCGCATTCCTTCATGAGAACCAGTGTGTGTGCTTGGAAGGCTGTAGCAGAAAGATCAAGGGCTCCTAAAATTAACAGCTGGGGCAAAAACAACTCGAAGGGGCTTCGGCGATTTAAAACATGATCCATAAACATTCTGAAGGCTTTGATTCTAAGACAAAGCAGACTTCTTGTGTCAACATCTTATTAAAGGCTGATGGCAATCTGCTTCCTGTTCCTATCTTCTGTAGGGACCTGCTATTTTTTTCTTTGTGAAAATCCTTCCTGAATTATTCTGTATGTTTTGGGGCGATTTTTCTGTTTTTTCAAGAGCATCATAAAAATTGAGGTGGATCCTCCTGCAGGCTCTTTTATCTAGACTGAATCTCTTTGAAGTTTTCTTTTCTATTTGAAAATTTTAAATCTGTGTTTACTATCTTAATCCAAAGCTATCCTTCTCTATTTCCCCCTTTCCTCCTACAAGCAAATTAATTGCTGAAAGGATCTTAACCAGATTTCGTAACTCAAATGCCAATTTTTTTCTGGGCGTTTTAGCTTATGAAAAGATACTATTGAAATGAATGTCTTTTGTCTGCTTTACCATGTAAAGTTGTATCCCATTCATACATATAGAGAAAGAGGCAACTGTTAAATTCTTAGCTATTTGAATATGTAGTCTTTTGAAATTTTGAATATTTTAAATTTTAAAATGTTACACATAACATACCTTCATCATGACTAGCAAGTTTTATCTATAAAGGTCCAGACACTACATAGTTTAGGCTCAAAGGACTATCAGTCTGTCACAGATACTTGACTGTATCAATGTAGGGAAACAAAGGTCACTGGAAATGTGTTAATCAAGTATAGTGAGTGTTTTAATAAAACTTTATTTGGTGAGGCAGGTGACTGAGTATAATATGTTCTCAAGTCATAGACTGTAGAAGTCTGAAGCAGATCATTCCTTTTGCTTCTGGGAATAAGGGATGGGTGAGAAATAGATAAAGACCAGCTTTTTGGTGTCTATGTTACATGTCATAATAATACCTTCAAATGATTCAAAACAATTCTTTTTCAGACATGCAAGGGCTGATCGGTTTTCTAAGGTCCCCAATAGCCCCTCTGAACTCCCAATCCCATCTTCTTGACTCATAAGCAACGTTTACCTGACCTCTGAATGGCTGCCTCAATGATCTGGCTTAAGGAGGATGGAGAGGTCAGTGTGGGAGGGAGATATTTTAGAACAAAGAAAAATGATATGTGTGCATGAAAATGTCATACTAAAACACATTGCTTTGCATGCTAAGCTAAACTTACATATACACACACATACAAAGATGTACAGACACACCTATTGTATCTTACATCAGTAACAGGGGTCAAATGATAGGGTAGGGGTTTCTCAGTCTGATCCCTGAAATTATGAGGGTGATGAGGAAAGCCTCCTGCTTATGACTGGATAAGAACTGGGGTTACCAACTCTCATATAACACACAGATTTCCTGAGTCAGTGTTCTGGGAGTTTATTTTTTAAAGGATTCCAGAATGTTTCCAACTCACTATTCAGAACTGCCACCATAAGACAAGTGCAGTATTCTATTTCCCATTCAGGAGACATACTTTAAATTCCCTTTAAACAGAAAAGCACAAGAATTCATCTTCAGAACTGAGTCAATTACATTTTAGGACATCTAGTCAAGATGCAATTAGCACTGATAGGAGTCTGCTTGTCTGTGGCAGTGAGCTCTATGCTGTGTCTTTTTAAAGAGCCGTATGGCTTTACACTTGCCTCTTAACCTTTCTGGTCTCCCCATACTGACCTAAGAGCAGAAATGAGGGTGGACCAGACTGTCTTCCTTCCTTCCTTCCTTCCTTCCTTCCTTCCTTCCTTCCTTCCTTCCTTCTCATTGTTCTTAAATTATCACAGGGAGTAATGGGCTTCACTATGGTATTTTCATACATATGTGACATTTTTCTTTGTCCTTAATCATCTTCCTTCCCCCACTGCCTCCTTCCTTCCTCTTGCTGGACCCCTCTCTTCACCATCCCCCCAACCCTTCTTCTGTGGACTTCATGTGAGAAGTTCACCCCCAACACACATACACATAAGATCTTTCCATTTTAAAAACCATGAAGGTTACTTGTGTTTAGAACACTGACTTTTACATTTCATGAATATATTCCTTCCTGTCTGTTGCCTGGGTTCTTGGTGTATTGGTTGGGTGGTATACAGCATCTGCTATTTCTAAACTGCTCACTGCTCACAGTCATTTAAGAAAGATAGCTTTCCATCCCAGCCATGCACAGACATCCTCCAATAGGTTCTTTAAATTCCTAGGGGTGAGTTCATGTTCCAGAATAGTGAAATCTGAATCTACAGAGGTGGAAGCCAGGCCTGTGGATGGTTCCAGGGATAGTCAACATCAGAACAGAAGCCCAGAAACAAGGAGAGCCAAAGTGACTTGATTACAAGAGCCATCAGCTTCCTGGTGCAAGGGCAGCATCTCAGCCCCTGATCTAAAGCATCCAGGCTGATCACTAACCAAGATAATAATTGTGAGCAAATAAACATGGGATAAGACACATCAAAGTGATTCTCACTCTATCAAGTTGATTCCATCTAGTATAAAGGCTTTTCTGTAACCTTGGTTTGAGATTGGAATGGGTTCCATTTAAAAAGACAGATTAATAAATGCAGACACTGTTAGCGTGTGTGTAACTTGTAGATATAGAAGATATCTACACACAGAATGAAAAGACATGATGGCTTTGAATCCCAGCATATACAGCTTCTCCAGAGATGTGCAATCAATGTTTAGCAAAGTGACAAGCCAAATGAAGAGGTTGTTATTGGATGTTTTTACTCTTCTTTTTTGGCTCTTTGGGAGGCCCGACACTCAGCTCTTAAATAAATCACACAGAGGCTTATTATTACTTATAAAGGGCCAGCCATAGCTTGGCTTGTTTCTTGCCAGCTTCTCTTAACTAAATTATCCCATCTACTGTTTGCCTCTGGGATTTTTCTTTTTCTTCTGTAAATCTTTTTACTCTTACTTTGTGGATGGCTGTGTGGTTGGATGGCTGGCACCTAGCATCTTTCTCTTCTTATTCTCTGGCTTTTTTTCTCTCTCTCTTTTTCCCAGATTTTTCCTATTTCTGCCTCACTATTGGCTGCCCAGCTCTTCATTAGACCATCTAGTGTTTTTGACAGGCAAAGTAACACAGCTTCACAGAGTTAAACAAATGCAACATGAATACAGCACATCTTTGCATCATTAAACAAATGTTCTACAGCATAAAAAAATGTAACACATCTTAAAATAATATTGTATAATGAAGGGCCATATACACGTTCATGTGGGTGCACTTGGTGCCCATATGTTCATGTGGAAGCCAGAGGTCAACCTTGATGTTATTTTTCATACACTCTTTACCTTATTTTATGAAGAGCTGACCTGGAGCTCTTCAAATAGGCTAGGCTGACTAGACCATGGATCTTCCTGACTCATCCTCCACAGTGCCAGGAACACAAACACATGACACCATGTCTAGTTTTGTATGTGGGTCCTGGGGACAGAATTTGGGTCCTCACATTTTGAAAGCAGGATTTTCCTGACAGAGTCATCTTCTTAGTCCCTTTTCTTAAGACAACCTTCAAAATGCACATAGCTCCTTGCAGATCTACATTCCATCTTCTGTCCCGGTAGCAAGGTAGCTCACCGGTAAAATGCTTCTTTGAACTACTAAAATTGTACTTTTCCACAGGGGAGGTTACTCACCCTTTGCTGTAAACTGTATGCCCTGTAGGGAACAAAGAACATGCCACAGACATGTCTTCCTCCTTTTCAGGCAGTATTTCACTCCTCCATAGGAATCAACTTTTCATTCTATCTCCCATGTGTCATATGTGACTTACCCAGATATTAAACTTCTTTGCATCTTAGGACAAATTAGGTGTCTGTGTCTTGTCTGTTGCTTTTCTGTCTTTGGTCCTCACTGTCCCTGGGAGCTACACTGTGGAGATGGACTGCTTGTCTATTCCTTTCATTAAGACAGGTAAGTGTGCTAGTCATTTATAGGGGATCCTGGCCTTATCTTGTCTGTTCAGCTGTGAGCAGGCCATGTGACTTCTGTGGCATGAACACTTTAGCAATGATTCTTTCTTGTTGCTAAGAAAAGCTATTGATGCTTAACAGTGTTTCCAAGTATGATTGTGGCTAACTGAGGTGTTTGTTTTTGTTATTTTTTTAATTTATAAAATAAAGGCTTTTTTTTAAATCTGTGTATCCCCTGGCTCCCTCTCCCTTCCCTCCTCCCAATCCTTGCCAGTCAGTCTTTAGCCTCTCTCTTCCCCAAACCCCATTTCCTCCCCCAAAAGGGCAAGAAGTGTCAAGGTGGGTCAGCTCAGTGTCAAACATTCACTCCAGGCAAATCCAATTTCCTCATCCTAACATCAAGACTAGGTTAGGAGTTTCTCTGAATGGAATGGGCTCCAAGGTATCAGTCCACACAGAGAAACAAAATCTGATCCCTCCCCTTGAGGGTCCACATACTACCCATGTCAATAGACATTTGCCTATGCTGGAGAGCCTAGCTCCTTTTCCTGATGGTTCCCAGTGGCTGGTTTGGACTTAGTGAGCTCCCCCACCACCACCCTGCAGAGCTCCAGCCAGCTATCACTGAGGGGAATTTTTCCTCATAGTTCCCATCCCCCAGCTCTTAGACCCTCCTCTCTCCACTCTCATCTGGATTTGGAGCTCAGACCAGTGTTCAGCCATGTATCTCTGTCTCCACAGTCAATACTCCATGTATACACTGGCTTCCCATGACACAAGGGGCTATGACAAAGTAGGGAACAATAAGAGGAAAACTCTTGATACACAAATATAAAGAGAAAAACCAAACCTGAGGTAGAGAGCAGAGAAGGAAGGCCAGTGGGAAGGATGAAGCAGAAGAGAATTCATCAACAGCAAGGTCGCTCATGTTGCACTCATGTAATGATCTTCACAAGTGAGAGCTCTAAAGTTTGCTTTATTCCTGTGTGGACTAAACAAAATAATTGTATTACCATTCTAGGGTTAATTATCACTAGTCTGAGCACTAACAGATGGGGGTTTTAGACCAAATTATGTGACTGATTTATATCTTTGCTCAATGTATTGTTAATCTATTGGGTTCAACTTTCCTACCATTAGATGTGTACTTGGACTTGAACAGAGCATACACATCACAGCCTGTGGACTACATGTATATTCACTGACCTCAAGCTTTGCCCACAGCCTGTCTCTTTTTTAAAACAGAAAGAATCTTTCTCTTTTATTCTAAGACTTAATTTTATATATATGTACATATATATATATAATGCTTTAGTACAAGGTCATATTTTTACCTAATCAATAACCAATATTTCAAAAGTAAAATATTTCACATAAAATACAGTAATTTATTATTTCCCTTAGTAGCTTAAGCAAAACATGGCAGAAATCCCATTTCTGACTGACTCACTATTGCCTCTTTATACATGGTATGGACTTTCATTTTGCCAGATTCTCCTCCACTCTCTAAAGCTTCCCTGAGAGTGGTTCACATTTATAGATGTTATTCTCACTGTCCTCCACTCTCTAAAGCTTCCCTGAGAGTGGTTCACATTTATAGATGTTATTCTCACTGTCCACCTCCTATTGTTACACAGGCACAGGCAATGGGACAATTACTGTGCCCAAAGGCAGTCTGACAAAAGACAAACAGGAAAAGAAAGCATCGAAGAAGCAAAGATTCATTTAAGGGCTGGAGAGATGGTTCACTTGGCAAATGGCTTTCTATGTAAACATTAAGATCTGCTTTGGAACACACATACTCCCATTTACATTCACAAACATGTATATATTCATTCATTTAAATAAATAATCTACCACATTCATTTCTGTCAGCTTCCTAGACACCACAAACATTTCAGTTTGAAATCAGTGCCAAGAACATCTTTCCCAATTCTGGATACTTCTGGACATTTGAGAACTGTTTTTTTCTTACCAAGCCAGTGTTCTATGGAATAGTGAGGATCTTGGTAGCAGCCCAGGGCTATACTGTTCTCTACCCTCCTGCTAGCTGGGGGTAGGAATTCTAGGCCCAATACCTCAACCCTTATAGTGCTATTTTTCTGTGTCTTTGATTCTGGTCTTGGAAAGCCAGACTGAAGCTTGATTAAATGTGTAAGCTTTGAATTCAAACTCTGTAGCTTCAAATTCAGCCTTCATCTTTTTTAAGGTATCTGATGACATATTCAGGCTTGCCTTAGTTCCTGTTTCCTAGTTCTGGACCTCTAGAGCAATTATGGTGAATAGGGAGGAGCTCCTGGAAGGTATCACCCAAGTCCTCATGCACAGTGAGTGCTAGCTAGCATGCAATGATGAGTTTCTTTACCACCTTGATACCATCATCACCCCTGCCTGCTGAGTCTCCACTGCAGCCTCTTAGAAACCCAGAACCCAGAGTGCTTGGTAATTGCCAACATTTGCATGTGGCCATGAGTATTCATACATACTGTTTTGTGAAATCGATTAAACATACTTTATGTAGCTTTAGGGAAAAATTCAGACCAAGTAAGTAGAAGTTAGAAAAAGATGTTGGCTCAACATGATGAGTTTTCTCGTAGTTGGAGACAGAAAGCAGGGAAATGGACCCCATTTTTACAGGATGAGCAACCCATCCCTTGTAGTATAAAGCAAAGCTAGATGATTGCACCTGGGAAATGCCATGGGGCTTCTATCCACACTGTTATCCACAAGCTACATGTGACCACTTAAATTTACTTGAAATGGAATAAAATTAAATTCCAGCTCTTCAATTATACTATTCACATTTCAAGTGCTAAAAGCTAGATCTACCCATGGCAGTAACTGGGGCTACTTTATTAAGCAGCACAGCAAATTGTGGTGAAAAACTCCATTTTAAATCAAAACCCTGGGAAAGATGAAGGCAGGAGGCATGGGGCAGAAATTACAAAGAAGGAATTCAAGCTGTTGAGTGGAGAAACACCACCCCAGGTGGTATTTCCAGCAGCAACTCCCCAATTGTAGAGTTAAAACTTGTTCCAAAAGGTGATTGAGTGTAAGTAGGTGAACTTCAGGCTTTGCATCCAGCATAAGACATGATACCTGAGTGCTTGATTCTTTTTATAGCAGAAGGGAAATGTGTAGATCAACTGGCCTCTGCTATAGAAAAGTAGGCAAAGAACCAGGTCATTACAGAATCTAGAGCCCTACCCAGTGATCATGAAACAGTGCACCAACAGTAAACTGGCCTTCTTAAACATGGTGTTTCAATCAATTCTGATACTAAAACAATTTATAAAAACATGAAATCACACATATTTATGTATGTGTTGGGATTATGCTAAGTACATTAATCTACAGCCCCTCTTAATGTTTATAGCTCTGTATGTGAGTGCATGTGTACACAAGTATATATAAGGTATTTGTGGGGGTGTACATGTGTGTAAGGGTACCCATGCATGTGTGTAGGACATAAGAGGACAGCATCAGATGTAGCCACCCTCCCCTTGTTTTTTGAGGTAGGTTCTCTCGTAGATTTGGCTAACTTGCCAGCAACCCCCAAGGGTCTCCCTCACCAGTGCTATTTTGGCTTATAAGTATACATTACTCTGCCTGGCTCTTTTTAAACAACCACTCTGAAAATCAAACTGAGATCTTCTCTGGGAAGTGCTTTATTGGCTGAGACATTGTTCTATTCTAATAGTCCTTTAGTAGGTTAATAATTTTTAATTATTTCAGAATTTAATACATGGATATTAAACTTATATTATTTTTATCACTTTTTTCCATCCAACTATTTCTGTGTACTCCCCCATTATGTCTCAAATATATTGCTTCCTCCTTAATTATTATTGTTACATATATATAGTTGTGTGTATACACACACACACACACACATACACATGCTACTGATTAGGATTGGCCACTTTTAATTCGATAGCCTATCATGAGTTTATCACTGAAGAAAATGGTTCTCCCTCTCTCAGCAGTCATTAATTGCCTTTAGCTCTTGATCTAGGGGTTGGGCCTTATAAAATCCCTTCTCCCTATTGGCATAGTGATTACTATTGTCATTATATATATCTTGTTTATGCAATCACATTGTAGAGATTTGATGATTCCAGCTTCTCTGGAATGTTCAGAAGAGACTCTCTGGAAGCAGGTATCCTGGTACATATTCCAGTTCTTACACTCTTTCTGCCCGCCTCTTCTGAGATTTTCCCTGAACCTTAGATATAGGAGTTGCCATGTAGATGCATCAATTGGAACTGGGAATACCATGGTCACTTATTCCTTTCATTTTGACCAATAATGTTCCTCTGTAATAGTTTGTTGCCCAAAAGAAACTACTTTAATGAGGGGTGAGAGCTATACTTCTATGTGGCTATAATGATTAGTATTTCAAATACAGTTCTAAATTCTATCACTTTAGGAAAATAGCAAGTGATGGGTTTTTCTCTAGTATCTATGACTTATCCAGCCATGATTACTTGTCTAGGTTTGTAGTGCCAGGTATTAATTTCCTCTTACAGAGTAGTTCTTAAGTCCAAACAGGCATCTACTGGTTGCTCCCCAAATAAAAGTGATATTTATATCATTGGGTATATCTTGCTGTGCTAAACATGGTTGTTGCTTGCAGCTTTATAAATGGAGAAGAATAAGGACTGCCTTTCTCTCTTGGCAGTGTGCATTGCACCTTCAGATATTATGAAAGCCAGTCCTCTGGATGAGGCTTCCCAGTCATTTCCAGCTTGATTCTAAGTCCTGTGTGTGAAGTTTGCTATGTCTTTGGCAATAGTGTCTTGCAGGACACTATTGGGCAATGACATTGTCCTATTGTGTTTGTGGAGTTCTTAGATACTCTGAACAATGACTCAAATAGAGGTTTCCCATGCTTGGTACTGGGAATTGTTTGTCTTTAGCTTTTGCACATTATTTCCCATAGTGGCAAAAATATATTATCTGTTTATACCATATGTATGTGGACACACACACACTATATATAATATATATATATATATAACTATATGTGTTCCATGAAGCTCTTCCTAATATCCTTAATGGGTTTTTGTTGTTTACTTTGTGTTTTAACTCTTTCCTTGCTCTTCCTTCTTCAGCTCTCCCTCCCCCTCCCCAGGGAAATCTCACCCATTTTCCCATTTCCATCTTCACAGCACCGTGTCCTAACCTTCCCTAGGGCCCCTGTCCTCAGCACCATAGTCCACTTCATCTTACTGGTTTCTGTGGTTACTTCAGTGTATAGACTCACATCTAAAGGTACAGAGCTAAGTTCACAAAGGAAAGAGACTGGGCAGCACTTTTGCCGTTTAAGTGTATGCTTTAGTGGTTCACAGTCAGGGCAGGCACAGCCAGAGTATGGATCCAATTCTGTCTAGGACTAAGAGCTTTACAACTAGGCTTTCAGCCGAGCTGCCTTGTTTATAAGATATGTGAGGAAATCTGCAAGGGCTGATGACAGTGTGTCCTTTTTCACAGGGAGATAAAGATGCCATGTTCTTGTCTCCTTTTGCCAATGACATTGTAAGCTCTCAGTAGATAAGAATTATGTCTACAACATTTGTTTCTTCTATCCTTCCCAGAGCTGTGCTGAACACACAAGAATTCAAAAACTATTTACACAATTGAATGGAAGTAAATCTTCTAGAAAGGATAGTGTAACCAAGAACTGCTTTTTACTTAGCAACTTGCTTCAGGGAAAACTTGTCCATGTTGATGTATCAAAGCAAGCCCCATTCTATTTTGACGTTGGTTATTGATAAATGCCTGTAGTCGATACAGAAGGGTCTATTTGTTCTCAGAAGGATAATAGGTAGTATAGGCAAGAGAGATATTGTTGGCTAATGAGGACCAGCATCATTCTTTTGCTTTTATTTTGTCATTTAACTTCTTCAAAGGCCGTTATAAATTGCGGTTACTTTTTGACAGCTCCCAGTTTTGTATCATGAAGACACTCATACTAGTTGAGGTCTGGTTTCTCTCCTAAACCTGCCACATAGAAAATTTCACTCAGAGGAATAGTTATAGAGGTTCTGTCAAGGAGAGGTAGTACATGAGCAACAGCTATTAGCACCTCACCCTTTCTGAGTTCTTTTTGTTTCTAGTGTAGGCACCTGAAGGTGAGTGGGAAACCATTCATATCCAGTGCCCAGGTGTTTGACCTTGTGAATTCCTCCTTATGTTTGTTCATATATCCCAAGGGTAACAAGAGATATCCCAGTGTATATTAGATCTTGGAAATTAGAGGGTTTTTTATGATAGAGTGAAAAAAGATTGGATGTGGCTAGGCATGGTGGCACATGCCTTTAATCCTAGCGTTTAGGAGGCAGAGGCAAAGGGATGTCTCTAAGTTCAGAGCTAGCCTGCTCTACGAGTGAGTACTAGAACATGCTCAAAAGCCACACAGAGAAATCCCGTCTCTAAAACACAAAAAAAGAGGTGTAATGAAGGTCCAGCAGTAAGAGAGCTGAGGCAGAGCAGGTTCCCAATGACAACCATCTGTAATGAGGTCTGGTGCCCTCTTCTGGCCTGCAGGCATAAGTGCAGGCAGACCACTGAATACATAATAAATTAAAAAAATCTTTAGAAAAAATAGGGGCTAGAGAGATGGCTCAGAAGTTAAGAGCACTGACTGCTCTTCCAGAGGTCCTGAGTTCAATTCCCAGCAACCATATGGTGGCTCACAACTGTCTGTGATGAAATCTAGCGCCCTCTTCTGGCCTGCAGTCAATGCAGGTAAAATGCTGTGTACATTAATAAATAAATAAATAAACTTTTAAAAAAAGTTAAAAAAAAAAAAAGAGATGTGATGGTAGGTTCAACAGTAAGAGAGCTGAGGCAGAGCAGGTTCTAGCTGGTGACTAGCTTGGTCTACACAGAGAGGATGTCTCAAAACCTATAAATAAATACCTAAATAACATTGGATACATTTGCATGTTGTTTTATAGGCTGTTTTGTTCCAAAAGTATTATATATGTTAAACAAATCACAGTGTCTGCCATTTGTCCTACTGGTATTTTCAGGGAGTCAATAGTCAGGGAGTAAATCTATATATAATCATAGTAATAAAAGTAAGAGCCTAAGCGCCCCATATCTGATCCTGTTCCAGATACATACTTGGTATGTGTGTTTTTACACAGCCTCCTATACTTACTGAAGTCTCTCTATATGTGGTTTAAAGGGTTACTTTATAAAATGCCATATTGCAGTTGTATTTCCTAATTTTCTTTAATTTTGTATGCTAGATGTCCTTTCTTACATTCTTATTGGGCTGCTAGTTTAAGCTGCCGAAACAGCCACTATGATAATTACATCAACATCTCATTTTAGTGGGAAGTCCAGAGTTGGAGGTTAATTAATGGTTTCTGAACAGACCATCAGCCAGAAGAAACCCACAACTTAGGAGAAAGCTAAGATTTACTGTGTGTTTATCTTGATTTTTTTTTCAAACAGTCCGTCCTATAAAACATACAAATCTGCTATTTTGCTACATCAACAGGCTAAATTGAATTTTAAGTTTCCATTTGACTTTTTTGAAATGTGTTTAATGCTATTAATCCTTCCCTTGATTCCATACCTAAGCAACTAAGTTCTTAAAATCATGTTCATCAGCATTGGTAGAGAAGTTTCTAGTAACTCTTGGATTGGCCTCAATGATAGAAAGATTGATAACTCACTCAAAGATTTCTAACCTCCCATATTTGTGAATATATTACCTCGTATAGTGATTTTAAAGTTGCAGGTAAAATTAATGCTGTTGGAGCTGATTCCCCTATAAGGGGTGTATCGTGGTTTATGTGAATAGCCAAGAATAATCACAGAAACTTTTACAATAAAATAGGAGACAGAAGAGAACAAGCGAGGAGTATTGTCATGGCGTGGTATGAACAGACCTCAAACTACCCTTGCTGGCAGTTTCAAGAAGTTTCAAGGCAAGTACTATAGACAGACAGCCAAGGAGTATAGACAGGCAGCCAAGAAGTGTAGACAGCCCAGAGAAAATGAAAAAGGATCCAGTCTTCCTCTAGAGCAGTAGATCCCTGTCCAACCCTCTTAAGACCCATGAAGAATTTTTGGTGGTTTAGGCAATCAAGTTTGTGAGAATTTGTTATAACTACCACCAAACCCTGCTTCATGGAGTACTAAGTCATAGCTGGAACTAAATTTTCAAGGTCCAAACAGAGTTAAAAGTGATGAGGTTTCCATCTCCTCATGGAGTCCAGTTGTGGGATCTTGGCAATTGACACCTTGATGAGAGACACATTAGCACAGCTGGATACATTGAACAATAAATAACAGACCTTTGCTCCTCCATAAAATCTTGCTTTTCCCTTTCTAGATGAGTATGGTTTTAGACCCCAGATCTTAGGAATTAGGATCAGTATTTGTCACCAATTGTTTTCAGCTATGATTGTAATAGTGCTTGATTTGTCTTCTCCAATAATGAGAGTAAATAACCAGCTTAGTGGCTCTTCTAGTCTTTGTCTGTTGTCTTGGTAACTTGGTGACATATGTTTATGCTACAGGTCTTCATAGAAAACCACACCATTGTGGATTCTACAGACAGTACCAGTAGAAACACCTGGCTTTGTCAGCAGCCACTCAATTGAGCAGAAAGTTTTTACGAAAACAGAGGGAGATGAGAGCAAGCAGGCATCTCTCCTCTCTCTGAGGCTGTTTGCCAGGCTGCGGTCACAATGATGTATATCTTGGCACTCAAGTGTCATTGTCACAATAGCCAATGCATTTTTTTCTCAAATCACAGGAAGCCAGTTTCACTTGTTACCCAATGTTCTCTGACAAAGAAATAAGAAGGCAAAGTCAGAATTCATCATATTAATTACTCATCTGCTACCTCAAGCAGCAGAGTTGATTTCCTTTCCTTAGTCACAAATACTTACTCTGCAGGTTGAAAATTTCAAATTGGTGGCACTAATATTGTCATAGTTAGTCACTTGAAATACTGTCTGTACACATAAGTATGACATATGCTGCTATTTAAATTCACAGCTTGACCTCACATGAAGACACAACAATGCTAAAATCCCTGATTCGTATGGAAATGTTCACATTTTATGCAAAGACAGAAATGATTGTGCCAGACATTTCCCCACCATCAACATACTGCAGTCACAAGAAAAGTTTTATTATACTCTAATAAAAACTAAAATTTATCGGTATCTGTTATTATTCATTAAATATTAGAGAAACTGGTGAGAGGCTTTTAAATCACTAAGTTTAATGTTCATAAGAAGTAAATGTTATGTTTCTAGTCTTTTGTATGATGATGGATTAAAGTAGGGTATGATTTTATACTAGAGAAGTAATACGGCAAAATAAAGGATTGCGGTAAGTACAAATTAATTGTTATCATGTGTTAACTGCTCTCAAGACAATTTTAAAGTACTAAAGTAATGATTATGCATGTAGGAAGTCAGCATATACCAGCTGCTTCCACTAGGTGTGAAATAAGAGGCAGTAGGGGCTTACCGGAGAAATCTGGACAAAGAGAGAGCCACCAGACCTCAATGTGTGCCAACTGGAACAAGAACACTGTATCAGGTGACTATGCATATTATTTAACTCAGCTCTGAATACTTATACATGTGTCTTATTCTAATTTTATGGGGTGACCCTGGATGTTTGAAAAGGTATAGAATTTGTCTGTATTCATATAGTCACCATAGTGTCATATTATAAAACAAATGACCACTACATGAATATTCTGTCATTCATCTGCCAAATAGCCCCCAGTTTATTATTAAATAATGTAAAATATGATATTAGCTATTTAGTAAGTGGAATGATTTTTATCTTTGTCAATGGAAAATGGAACTATACTATTGGAATAGGCTTTAGGCTTTAGTGATATGAAGTTTGTGCTTGGACATGTTCCAATTGGACACCTTCCCAATGTGCAAACTTCTCAACTGGTTTCTAGGCAGGATGGAAATCATCTTTCTGCCTTTGATATTCACAGGCCTCAAATAACTTCAGGGTATGTGGGGAACAAGATCTCATGGGATCCCACACAAGCACTATGCGTGAAGACACTGCTGTGATTATTCTGCAACACACTTGCTAATTTAATTTTTAATTTTTATTTATTCTACTCCCAACAATACAACCAGACCACAGCTTCCCCTCCCTCCAATCATCTCAGTCCTCTCCCCACACATCCAGATCCATTCCTCTCCCCTCAGACCGTGGTAATTTTTCTAAGATTGCCTAGTATCATAATCTTCATAGAAAAATGACATTTTACTCCCTAATATATGCATTTATGACCCCTGGGCCTTACTGACTTACCCTCAACATGAGTAAGAAAACTCCCTGAGCAAGTGTTTCCTGAGAAAATGTAAAGTAAAATAAGCATAAATAAGGAACATTTTATACTTAAAAAACCCCTTCTGGCTGATTATTTTTGATCATCTTTACTTGTTCTTGTAGAGCAGACAACCACACATTTGTTTACCTTATAATAACTACTGACCTCTCTCAGAATCTTGAGACATAAAATAATCTCTAGCCTTCTTCTGTTCAAACCCACTTTTAAATTTTAGGCAAATTATTGAATGTCTCCATGCCTAAATAATCTAAAAATCAGAAAGAATGATTGTATTTATTGGGATTTGTGGAGATTAAGAATGAACAGACGTGAAGTGTACGTAGATAGTTTGTGCTTGTAGACAAGACACAATGTAATTATGAGAGGTAAGATTAAAATGAAAAGCCAAGAATCACAGCTGCCTTTCTACAGCCTGATCATGTTCAGAGATATCTGTATTCTGGCCACTGTGTCAGTTAGTACATCCTGTACCTTGTCCATGACTCATTCAGTGCTTCAGAGATCATTGACCACTCTCTTCCTCTTTTAGGTTTATTTCAAATTTCTCCATTTGTTCAACAGGGATAATAGATCATGTACTCCAAATAATACATCTGAGGACTTAGGAGATGGCTACCCACAAATCCTTTTGAATATTAGCAGCACTGAAACCGTGATATTGTTTATATTCCTTTTTGGTCCCACCTGAAGGTATATGAGTATTCATGACACAGAAAACTCTCAGCAATGTTCTCTTGTTCATTCATGGACATTCTCATAAATGACCCAGGCTGCTGTGCAGCCACCTCCATCTGCCTGGCAGCCCTTCAACTATCTGGTAGCATTGTCTCTATAAGTGTGCAAAATCTCTCCAGGCTTTAATAATATTATAGCAGCAACAAAAAAAATGAGGTTAAAAAGAAGCAAAAATTAGATTAAGAAACATTCTGCCCTCAGGTCTAGGGTTAATTTAATGTCCATCGAAATTTCTCCAGATTGGTACACATTGCCAACACAAAGTCACCTGTGAACAATGAGGTATGGCTAGAAGAGCTGTGGCCATCAAAGAACTATTCCTAACCTTGATACCTGTCAGAATGGGAGTCAGCAATGCAGCACCACACCTCAGATGCCCACTTAAGCCAAACAAAACCTCCAAACAAAAGAGAAAACTCTCCCTCAGGACATGTGCATTTGCTTGCTTTGTTCTGTGTGTTAACAATCCCTAGTGGTTGAATGATAGAGCAAGGTTAGGAAATGGAAAGGGGAAATGCTAATAAGACAGGTTTTAGGATGGAAACAGGAAAACCAAGGACAGCTGCTAGAATGGAAGGCCCTTTCTATTGTCTGCAAAACTAATGTGCAACATTAATGGCTCACTTAGCTCCTGCCTATATCTAGGGGTGAAGCAAATTAACTCCAGTGAAAACGTTTATTTCTATGTAGACATTCCCATATATTTATTTGCAATCCCCAGTGATGCTCTACAAGCTAATTACAATGAAAAATAAGCCATTTTGTGTGTAAATATACATGCAACTCTGCCATTTAATTGCTTGGAATTTTCATTTTTGTCCACATGCCCAGTGCGAAGGCTACAATTGTTACTCTTTCCCCAAGTAACAGAAAACTTGTGTATTCTGAATCATGGACTCATGTCTACCTGTAATCAAACTAAATTTATGAGACAAAGCAAACGTAGTCAATAGACATTAGACTAACATAGGTAGTCTGTTTATCTCTGATAAACCCATCATTCTGTTCTGGATTTGATAAACAAATAAGAGTGTTGGTCTGGGTTCCAAATAGAGAATAGTAATTTCTTAATTCCTAATGATAGATATGTGGAATCTTATGTATAGATACTTCATCACTAGGCCACAGAATCCTATCTATTAGTCTTCAAGTATCATATATCTCTTGGAACATAGATATATCCTACTTTAAAAAAAGAGAACCTTCCAAAATATGAAACATCAGTAAATAGCTAGAATGACAGGCATCTCACTAATAAGAAAGCATCTTGAAGATTCTAGGGTCTTTATAAGGTGTAGGTGTGTGTGTGTGTGTGTGTGTGTGTGTGTGTGTGTGTGTGTGTGGTCAGTGCTCATAAGGGTTGTCAACTACTTAATGAAAAAATAGGTTACAAATAGGATAGTATGATATATATTTTAAGTATGTGGTAGAAGAAAAATGTGATATTATGAATGGCAAAAACAAAACAAAAAACCAAAAACAAAAACAGAGAGAGAATCAAAATTGCTAGTAGAACAAAGAAGAACAGATGTTTGGTTTGTTAAATCTCCTTAGTCTTTTGTGTCTTGCTTTTAATTGTGTTGATTCCATCATGCCGGGATGTGATGGTGTAGAGTACCAACAAGAAAACTATGTAGCTCTTAATACTGATGCTCAGATCTGTTAGATCCCTGCCTATACTTCTTCTCCTTCTATCAGGCCAAGGCACCTGCACTAGTCCAGAGGGAAAAGGAAAATAATCAACTTAACTAACTGAAATCATGTGATATGACATTATAGTTTGAGAAAGGAATTTAAAACATAATTTTCCTGAGCATTGCTTTACTTTTCCCAGCTTTCAGATACTTCTTAATTGTAAATGTAATAATCAAAATAACCTAGAATTAGTAAGAGGAAAGAGATAAGGAAAAAGAAGAAAAAAAAACATACCCCCAAACAATTTTTATTGATGGAGCTTCTTTTAAGAGAAAATAGTGGCTATTTTTTCTTCTCCCTATTAATCATGTCTCAATCAGCATGAGTCCATTGTAACAAAATATAATCTCATGGAGCCTCTGTTGCCCATTGGCAACCTGAAGTACTTCTCCTGTGGAGTTTATTAGATTAACATGTTTGGGCTCACCTAAGCCAGAGGTTGTAACCTCAAATGCACAAGGAATTCAGAAAATTAAAAATAGAGAAGATGACTAGTTGGAGGCATAATGGGGTGGGAGAGAACATAAGCTGAAGACCAGATGCTGGGTAATTGGAAGGAGGTCACTGAGAGTGGTACCACCAGCTAGTGGTCCCTAGGAATGCATGATGGCCCCAGGATGAGAAACTTGTTTGTTTGTTTGTTTGTTTTAGGGCTTGATTTTTTTATTTTTATTATGAATAAAGTCACATTTTCTATCCATGTATATCCTTGTTCAAGGTCTCTTCCACCTCCAACCCCCTCCAGTCACTCTCTCTTCTCATCTCCCCATCTCCTCCCCAGCAAGAGCAGGAGGTCCCAAGGTCCCAACATCCCAATATGGCTTAGTTCAGCATCCACTTCTAATATTTTTCAAGAAACTAAAAAAAAAAAATGAAAAAAAACCAAACAAAAACCAAAAAAATAATTTTTTATATGAAATTAGATGTTGACGTACATCTATAGAAAAAATTTAAAGCATAGACCGTCTGGAATCTCTTGTCTAAGACATGAATGTATCTACTGAATAATGCCTCCCAATTTGCTTCTACTTTTATTATAATTATCAGATAATTCTCTGTGTTACTTAAGATGCCCCCAATAATCAGGGAAGGTTATGTCATGCACTTGTTTTCTAAGTATTACAGATATTGCATTACATAATTGGCTCAGTGGATAAAGTACTTACTGTGTAAGCAAGAGGCTATGTATTAAGATCCCCAGCACTTGTGTAAAGAGCCAGTGATATGTGCTTCTGCTTCTAGAGCTGGGAGACATAGAAAGGATATTACCAGGGCTTTGATGGCCATACAATCTAGGAACCACTGAGCTCCAGCTTCAGTGAGAGAATGAGCCTTGAAAATTGAGAAAGACGATGAGAGAAGAACACACCCAAAATCAATTTTACGCCTCTGTACTTGTGTGCATATGTGCATACAAATCTCTCTCTCTCTCTCTCTCTCTCTCTCTCTCTCTCTCTCTCTCTCTCTCTCTCTCACACACACACACACACACACACACACACACACACGACAAGGACAGTATGATATTGTTGACTATGTTTATGACCTGGCCAAATGGCTGAGAATCTCTGAAGAATGTAACATTGCACAGTGTATGTGTATGCCTCAGCCCTACTGGTGGCAAAATGACTGAATTGAAAATGTATACACAATGATAGAATTTAAAATAAAAGATTGTTGTGGATGTTGATCTGGAGACAAAAGAGAAATGATGATGCTGGGATTAGCCACACAAAAACTCAAACTCTGAGCTGGACTATACTTCAGTGAAGAGAATCAAGTTTCTGAAGATTGCTTACTGGTCTTCACATTCTTCTGAGCCTGGGCTCGAAACTAATTACAAACCACGTTACAAATAGACTTTATGCAGACCCCACAGAAGATATTAGATTGTAGGTAAAGTAATCCCAGGACAAAATGCCTCAGTACAATCTTATCAGATAGGGGCCAATGAAAACCAAACTGGAGAGGTGAGCAGGTTCAAGTTCCTGATCCCCCATCCTGAAAACCAATTTCCAGGACCAGGGTCAATCTGAAGAGCCTGAACTCAGACTCTCCTTAGCAGACAGGACTAGGGTTTGACTGTGAGGGGCTCCTCCAGCCACACCTAAAAGAGGGGACATTGCACAGCTGGCCCCGCCACCAGGGCAAACTGTATCATCAGAGAAGGACTGAGGCTTTGAAATTCAGAACCCTACCCAGAGCAAAGTCAGAGGTCGAGCAGACCCCTTGTTCAGAGGAGACAGGAAACAAACAAACCCTCTTGCCACAACTGACTAGGAGAGGCCTAATTGTGAATGACTGAAGCTATGGGCAGACCCCAGTGCAAAAATACATATGACAATATAAAGAACAACAAGGCAACTCCAGAAAAAACTAGTGGTTCTATAACTACAAGACCTGAACAGAGCAATGAGGAAGAAATAAAAGGAAACAACACCAAAAACACCTTTATGAAGATTATTGAAGCCTTCAATGAAGACATAAAAATTTCCCTTAAAGAAATTTAAGGGTCTGCATAAAACAAAAAATTGGAAGAGATGAACAAATCCTTGAAAGAAAACCAAGAAAAGGTAAACCAAAAAATGAAAGGAACATTCCAGGTACTAAAAAACTGAAATAGAAGCAATTAAAAAAAAGGCACAAAATGAGGCAAAGATGGAAATAGAAAATCTGAAGAAAAGAGCTGGAACTATAGATACAAGCATAACCAACAGAATCCAAGAGATGGAAGAGAGAATCTCTGGAGTGGAAGACTCAGTAGTGGAAATAGATATATCAGTCAAAGAAAATAGTAAAACAAAAAGCCATAACACAAAATGTTCAGGGAATCTGAAACACCATGAAAAGACCTAACTTGAGAATAATAGGAATAGAAGGAGAAGTATACCAGCTCAAAGGCACAGATACTGTTTTCCATAAAATCATAGAAGAAAACTTCCCTAACTTGAAGAAGGAAATGCCTATAAAGATACAAGAAGCTTACAGAACACCAAATAGATATGACCCCCCAAAGAGTCAGCGTGCCACATAATAATCAAGCCACAAAATATACATAGGAAAGAAAAAATTTTAAGAGATACAAAAGAAAAGGGCCAACTTACTTATAAAGGCAGACCCATCAGAATAACACCTGACTATTCAATGGAAAGGATGAAAGCTAGAAGGGCTTGGTCAGAAGTTATACAGACACTAAAAGACATGTCTGTCAACCTAGACTACATACCCAACATAATTGTCAATCACCATAGATGGAGGAAACAAGATATTTCATGACAAAGTCAGACTGAAACAATACCTATCTACCAATCCAGCCCTCCAGAAAGCATTAGAGGGAAAACTCCAACCTAAAGATCCCAGATATACCCATGAAACCACAAACAATCAATAATCCCACAGAAGAATACTCCAGAGAAAGGAAATACATATGACCTACCACTAAAAGTAGCAGGAAATATCAATCAGTGGTCACTAATATCCCTTAATATTAATGGATTCAACTCACCTATAAAAAGACACACACTAACAAAATGGATACAAAAACAGAAGCCATCCTTCTGCTGCATACAAGAAACACATCTCAACCACAAAGACAGACACAAGCTCAGAGTAAAGTGTTGGAAAAAGATTTTCCAATCAAATGGTCCTAAGAAACAAGCTGGGGTTGCCATCCTAATATCTAACAAAGTAGACTTTAAGCTAAAAGCAATTAAAAGGGACCAAGATGGTAATTACTTACTCATTACAGGAAAATGTGGTCAAGAGGAGATATCAATCCTGAATATTTATGCCCCTAATATAAGGGCACCTACCTATATAAAAGAAACACTGCTAAAGCTCAAATCCTACAAAAATTCTTACACCCTACTAGTAGGAGACTTCACTACCCCACTTTCAACCTTGGATAGGTCAATGAGACTGAGACTCAACAGAAAAATAAGGAGTCTAATAGAGGTTATGATAAAACTGGATTTAATAGATATTTAATAGCTTCAACCCATATGCAAAGGAATATACATATTTCTCAGCTCCTCATGGAACTTTCTCTAAAATTGAACACATAATTGGTCATAACACAAATATCAATGGAATAAAAAAAATGGAAATAATCCCTTGTGTCATATTGGACCACCAGGGTCTAAAGTTAGAGTTCAACAACATCAAAAATCACAGAAAGCGTACCAACTCATGGAAACTAAACATCACTCAGGTGAACCACCTCTGGGTCAAAGAAGAAATTAAGAAAGAAATCAAAGTCTTCCTAGAATTTAATGAAAATGAATCCACAATGTACCCAAACTTGTGGGGCACAATGAAAACAGTCTTAAGAGGAAAATTTATACCACTAGATGCCTATATGAGAAGCCTAGAGAAATCCCACACTAGAGAACTAACAACACAGCTGAAAACCTTAGAACAATTAAAAGCAAACTCACCTAGAAGGAGTAGACGGCAGGAAATAATCAAACTTAGAGCTGAAATCAATATAATTGAAACAAAAAGAACAATACAAAGAATCAATGTATCAAAGAGTTGTTTCTTTGAGAAAGTCAACAAGATAGATAAGCCCTTAGCCAAACTAATCAAAAAACAGAGAGAGTATCCAAATCAACAAAATCAGAAATGAAAAAGGGGACATAACAACAGACCCCCCCAGGAAATCCAGAGAATTATCAGATCATACTTTGAAAATATGTATTCCACAAAAATGGAAAACCTAGAAGAAATGGGCTGCTTTTTGGACAGGTATCATTTACCAAAATTAAATGAAGACCAGACTAATTACCTAAAGAGACCTATAACCCTTAAGGAAATTGAAGCTGTCATTAAAAGCCTCCTAAGTGAAAAAGCCCAGGTCTAGATGGTTTCAGTGCAGAATTCAACCAGACATTCAAGGAAGAATTACTACTGTTATTGCTCAAACTCTTTCACATAGTAGAACCTGAAGGAATATTGCCAAATTCCTTTTATGAGGCCACAAATACCCTAACACCCAAGCCACTCAAAGACACAACAAAGAAGGAGAATTGCAGACCAATTTCCCTCATGAATATTGATGCTAAAATTCTCAACAAAATTTTGGCAAACCATATACAACAATATATAAAAAATATCATTCACCATGACCAAGTAGGCTTCATCCCATAAATGAATGTATGGTTCAACTTATGAAAAAACTGTAAACAATATCCATCATATAAACAAACTAAAGGAAAAAGACCACATGATCATATCCTTAGATGCTGAAAAAGCCTTTGACAAAATCCAACACTCCTTTATGATTAAAGCTCTGGAGGGATCAGGAATACAGTGAAAATATCTCAATATAATAAAGGCGATTTACAAGATGTCGACAGCCAACATAAACTTAATGGAGAAAAACTCAAAGCAATCCCACTAAAATCAGGAACTAGACAAGGATGTCCTCTCTCCTCTTATCTATTAAATATAGTTCTTGAAGTTTTAGCTAAAGCAATAAGAGAATGAAAGGAGATTAAGGGGATACAAATTGGAAAAGAAGAAGTGAAACTATGTCTATTTGCAGATGATATGATTGTATACATAACTGACCCACAAAATTCTACCAGGGAACTTCTACAGCTGATAAAGACCATCAGCAATATAGCAGGATACAAGATTAACTCAAAGAAATCAGTAGCCCTCCTGTACACTAACAATAAAAGGGCTGAGAAAGAAATAAGGGAAACATCACCCTTTGTAATAGCCGCAAATAGCATTAAATACCTTGGAGTAATTATAACAAAAGAAGTAACAGATATATTTGACAAAAATTTTAAGTCACTGAAGAAAGATATTGAAGACGATATCAGAAAATGGAAAGCTCTCCCATGTTCTTGGATAGGTAGGATCAACATAATAAAAATGGCAATCTTACCAAAAGCAATCTACAGTTTCCATGCATTGCCCATCAAAATCCCAACACAATATTTTACAGACCTTGAAAGAACAATACTCAATTTCATTTAGAATAACAGGAAATCCAGAATTGCCAAAACAATTTTGCTCAACCAAAGAACCTCAGGAGGCATTACCATCCCTGAATTCAAGTTATACTATAGAGCTACAGTAATAAAACCAGCCTGGTACAGGCATAAAAACAGACTTGTGGAACAATGGAATAGAATTGAGGATCCAGGCATTAACCCAAAAACCTATGAACACCTGATCACCTGAACATAGAGGCCCAAATTATTCAATGGAGAAAAGATAGTATCTTTAACAAATGGTGTTGGCATAGCTGGATGGTAGTGTGTAGAAAAATGCAAATAGATCCAAGCCTGTCACCCTGCACAAAACTCAAATCCAGGTGGATCAAAGACCTCAACATAAACCCCGCCATTCTGAACTTGATATGAAAGAAAGTGGGAAATACCCTCCAATGAATTGGCACAGGCGACTACTTCCTAAATACAACACCAGTGGCACAACCACTAAGAACAACAATCAATAAGTGGGACCTCCTGAAACTGAGAAGCTTCTGTAAAGCCAAGGTCACTGTCAATAGGACAAAGCAACAGCCTACAGAATGGGAAAAGATTTTCACCAACCGTACAAGTGACAGAGGACTGATCTCTAAAATTTATAAAGAACTCAAGAAACTAGAGCCCAAACTTTGAATAAGCCAATCAAAAACTTGGGTTCAGAACTAAAAAGGGAATTCTCAGCAGAAGAATTATGAATGGCTGAAAGGCACTTGAAAAAGTGCTCAACATCTTTAGCCATCAGAGAAATGCAAATCAAAACAACTTTGAGATACCACCTGATACCTGTCAGATTGGCTAAGATAAAAGACACAGATGACAGCCTATGCTGGAGAGGGTCCAGAGCAAGGGGAACAGTCTTCCATTGTTGGTGGGAGTGTAAGCTTGTTCATCCACTCTGGAATGCAGTATGGCGGTTTCTGAGAAAACTGAGAATCAATTTCCCCAAGGACACAGCAATACCACTTCTGGGTGTATACCCTAAAGATGCACAGTCACACTCCAATGGCATTAGCTCCACTATGTTCATAGCAGCATTATTTGTAATAGCAAGAACCTGGAAATAACCTAGATGCCCCTCAACTAAAGAATGGATTAACAAACTGGTCCAACTACACAATGGAGTACTACTCAGCAGTAAGAAAAATGATATCCTAAAATTTGCAGATTTGGTTAGATTTGGAGAATATACTCCTGAGTGAGGTATCTCAAACCCAGAAAGATAAGCAGGGGATGTGCTCACTCATTAGTGGTCTCTAAACAAAAAAGCAAAAAGCAAAGCATGTCCAAGCTGCAAACCACTATCACTGAACAGCTTGGGATCTGAAACACCTTGGATGGGCACCTTGAAGCCTATTCCCTCTAGAGGAACACCTGACTCAGTCTTGATGTTGAGGTGAGGAAACTGGATCTGCCAGGAGTGGATGCTGAACTGAGCACTATTGGGACCTTTGGACCTCCTGCCCTTGCTGGGGAGGAGATGGGGAGATGTGGAGAAGAGAGAGTGACTAGAGGGGGTGGGAGGGGCAAGATATCTTGAATGAAGATATACATGGATAGAAAATGTGACTTTATTCATAATAAAAAAAGAAAGAGAAAAAAATAAATTAATAAAAAAGACAGAAAACCAATAATTTGGTAAAAGTTGTGAAGACTCATATCCAAGAATAGATGAATCAATAAAGTGGAATAACATAACCCATCAGATGAGAAATGACCTAGCTTCAGCACTGAAGGGATCATTATTGAAGAAAAAGGAAGTGAAAGACACAAAGAAATAACACAAACAAGAAGCTGAGCCAGAAATCTTTTGGAAAATACCAAACTTATTTGTAAACCTGTCCAGGTTTATAAATGATGCCAATGTACAAGGTCCCCAGTCCCTCCCTGGACAAACCTCCGTACTGGAGACAGAAATAGATTTGTTTTGGTTCAGTTTCCACAGGAGAAGAACTGATCCTTCAATATGTAAAGTTCACATCATTTGTTGTCAGTTTGAATTTTAAGTTTTTATATAACATTTTTAGTGAAATATATCATTTCTCTCCACTTATGCTTTTTCCTCCAATTTCTTCTATACCTCCTTGAAACTCCCTTCAAATCTCCTGACCTCTTCTTCCCTAATTGTTATTGGTACACATATATATGTAGAGACATACACACACATATCACATGTCTTAATATATAAACACAATCTTAACACTTCATTTAGTGTTACTTGTATAAATGTGATTTCAGGACTGAACACTTGGTTCAGATTACCAGTTAGGGATTTTCCCTTTGAGAAGAATGTTTCCTTCATTCTCAGTATTACTTAGTTGCCTGAATATTTTTGTGTATGGATGGGCTACTATGAAATTTCCTCCTTTCATTTCAGCTTGTCTATTGGTATTATATTTTATCATGTTTTGTTTAGGCAGCCCAAGTGAAGCTTCCCTGTCATTTCTAGAAGACACAATCTCATAGCTGACTTCCTGGTTGTGGTATACCTCACTGACCCTCTGTAGTTGACTAGGTTTGCAGTACTAGGTATGATTTTCTTCCTGCTGAACAGGCTTATGGCCAATTAGACAGCTGTTGGCTGCCAAGACTGTAGCTTTAGAGATACCTTGCTATACTGGTCATTGTGGCTTATAGGATTCACAATCATTTATGACTACTGGTTACTTCCCTCACTTGGTAGCTGGTATAGCAAGTTCTATGAAAGGTGGCTCTCATTTTCATAATCCTCAGAAAGGGAGCTCTCAGGTCAGATGCAGTCTGATCCTCTTAGTCCTGGGTTCCAAGTGCATGATGCCTTCAGAATTAAGTATTTACCTTCAACCTCTGGTAGGATACCAGTGACAATAGCAGTAGCCTGTTTGGGGGATTTCTTGGACACCACGGACCAACAACTTGAAAAGGGGCTTCTCATGCTTAGTACTGGGGTTTTAATTACATAATCTATGGAACTTGGTGGAATCAATGTTTCTTCTCTTCATTAAGGCACCTCCAGCCTCTAACACAGTGACTTGAACATAGTAGACATAGAAATTAAATGAATGCACAAATGAACTAATATAGGAATTAAATTGAAGAGCTTGATTTGGTCTAATAATAATAACTACAATCTAGTGAACACATACATCACAGCTTCCATTACATTTCTTATTAAAACACTATCGCAGAGAAAATTGTGTGCTTTTCATTCTACAAAAATGAGGAAATGGAAGCCCAGAAAGGTAACTGAGTTAAGATTAAATGAAAGAGGTGAGACATAAACCTCTGACTAGTTGACTCTAAAAGCATATTTTCTTCTTTATGTCATTTGTTTATCATCACCCAAATAAGAATATCCACATGCTATTTAAAGAAACAGAAAGGGTGCACCCATATTGTTTGCTCCCAATTCCTGCCTTTCCTATGGTACCTTGTCCTGATATCTGCTTTGCCCTCCCCGCAACTAAAGCTCTTGAAAATAGTCCCTTTTGAGAGGGTTTTTACACAGCAGCCTCTAGCTCTGTAATAAATGGTGATGTCAGAACTACTATAAGAGACAGAAGTCATTTCATTTTACTTCAAGATATGAGTCACCATCTGGAAGCCCAGATATGCCAATCTTAATTTAAGACCAGATTTTTTAAATCTAACTGCAATGTGTGGAAAATGCTTATCAGTATTCAAACTGAATACTTGGGTCACTCTGCCTAGCAAACATTCATTTTGTTAGGACCTGTGTTCATGAGTAAAACTGAATGGGTCCTGTAAATAGCTCAATCCCATTTCTGTATTAGTTCTTTCTCTTATTTGATGGGAGTAGAAACCCACTTGAGAAAGAATAAAATGTAAGGAGAAAATTTATTGTAAGAAAATACAATGTCTCCTCGAGCCTTAGGGAAGCAATGCATTGGAGACTCAAACAGACTGTGTAAGTTGTCAATACCTTTTCTATACCTCAGTCCTGGTGGCAAAACAACCACCCACTTCTGTGATCTTTATTCCTCCACTCAGGAAACCTGGGAAATTCACATCATTCTAACTTGGGTCAGATGACCAGTCCTGTATAGACCATTGGGGCCAGAAGGGACTTCTGTATGCACATCCTTGTTCATGGGATAATTGTAAGGATGGAGGAGTATGAAAGGACTACCTCTGCAAAGAAGAGGTGAAGAGCCAGGATGGACCTGAGCACATCCGCCATTCTCAGTTGTTCCCCGATATTAACCATATGACAAAAAGAAACATTTTCCTACTGTGTGAAACCAAATACAGAAAATTCAGGGTACAAGTTTGCTGACTGTGAAAGTTTAATGTACCAGTATGTATCACAGAAAGCTGGTTCTTTAGGTACTCTGGAATTCATGAGCTTTGGTACATGACGTGACTTTAACTATTCTACATTCTATAACAACCCCTTTCCATATTCCTAAAAATTATTACATTATGTTAAGCCTTCACTTTAGTACATGATTTTTTTATGAAATCATCCTACTTTGTTGTCTTTCAGTTAAATTACTCTAGCTTTTGTTTACAAAATCATCCCATCCATGCTAGGAACTCCAATCTAGTCTTTTCTGGTTATCTGGGTGATCTCAGGCTGACTGTCTCTTTTTATTCTTTATGACTTTCAATACCTCATATCTTGCTGTCCAAAAAACTTACCCTTCAGTGTGAGAGTAAAGGAAAAACAGCATCCTTTGCTACCATTCTTTTTTGACAATATCATCGACAACCTTCTGAGTCTAATCTCATTTCAAGATAATGGTATTCTAAGGATGGATGGATCAGGATCCGGTCTGTAAATAGGCAGATCCTCTTTTGACCTGATACCACCAGACTGTTTTGATTTTGTTTTTGTATTTTCAGTGTTCCCACCTGTCTCTAGTCTTTCCAAACACAAATAACTCCTCATTTTTCTTTCTCACTCTGTTTGCTGAACAGCTGTCATCGTCAGAGGCAAGTGTTTTCTTTGTTCCCACCAGGACTGGTTTCTATTGTGTATCCTATTCTGGCAAGGGATATGAATTTACGTCTGTACCTACAAGGGCTTTTCATTACTTTGCAACTAATTTCTAAGCCTTTCTTGATTCAAATACAGCTGATTCAAGTTGGGGGCTATAGCTTACCTGCACAAAACAGACTTGGAGTCAGTTCAAGACTTACTAGCTTGTTTATTGTATGCAAGTCACTGAGCAAAAATAAATAGAATGGAATCAGATGGCATGTCTCACCTTAAAGAGTCACGGTCAATGCAGTCTGTATATAAATACATCTAACCAACTCTCAGGTCTGGGGAATGTCAAGGGCAAAGTTACTTGCATGTGATTTTCAAGGAGCATGGTGAGCTGTTTTTCTCTGTCCCACTCAGTTCCCTCATATGGATATGACATCTGCTTTATTCTTCTTAACATTTTCAATTAAAAACTTTAAACATGTTTCTGTGTCAGGTTTTTTGCTAAATACTCTACATAATGCAGTGACTCAAATGGATAGCCAAGTTTGAAGACTTTACTGTTTAAATTTTACAATTTGGGGCATATACACACATCCATGTTTCCTAGTCAACCTTAACATGCAGCCTAGAGAAACGCCGGCTCATCTCCCAGCCCAGTCTATATGACCGTGGTCAGTGCAGAGGCAAGTGAGACTCCTGCACATCCAAAGATTCCCACAGGCTCTTCAGGCAGAGTGGCAAGGGGAGAAGGAACATCAAGTGAATGACATTTTCCTTCTGACTTTTCACTGGGCTTCAAACTCTATCTTTGGTTTTTCTTCTGACTTGGACACTAATGTGTGGTATATCAGCCCGTCTCCAAAGGTCTTCAAAAACAATCAGGGTGGGAGCCCTTGAGGTCCAATCAAGTCTTTATCAATTATATGATATTTCTGAGTTGAAAGGGACATTTTGGTGCAAAGTTTAAAGGCCTCGACATTTAGACCCTGAAATCTAATATTTTGGGATTCTGTCCTTGCTCTGTAATTTTCTTTGTGACCTAAGGTGAGAAAGTTAATGTCAGTGAGCCACAAATGCTTTCAGCTGCCAATGGAGACACTGTTAGAAGCTCTTCCCTGGGGATTCGAGATTAAGTAAGATAACACAAGCATGGAGGCCACTGTGAGGGATGAGAAAAGAACTATCCTCCACATCATTTCACACACACTCGGAAAATCTTGCTTGTTATTTTGAAAGAGTCTCAGTAGCAATCCACACTATGCACAACATCCTGTGTGTAAAGCTGGCCAGATCATGCCATCTCTATAAACCAAGTTACTCCTATGTCACAGTCAGAAAGAGTGATCAAGAGCACAGAGAGCAAACACTGAGGAGCTGCACTAGATCCTAACTCCTCAGGTCAATAGCTAGGCAGCATCATATTAATTGCTTAAAGTCCCTGGCTGTGTCATCTTGTTAAAACAAAGTAGAATCATTTGGACCTGGGAAGGGATAGACATTGAATACACATATTTGTGTATTTTAGTTTTTTGAGATGAAGTCTTATGTAGCATGACTTTGAACTTTACTGTGTAACCAATGATAACTTTGAATCTCTGGACACCTACATCCACCTCTTGAGAATTAGCATTACAGATGCTCAGTACCAATTCTTGTTGATGTGGTGGTGGGACCTGAACTTGGAGCCTTGTGTATGCTAAGCAATTACTTGATCATTTAAGCTACATTCCAAGCCCAAGACAGCATAGACTAAGATAGATAAAGCATTTAGTGTGGTACATGAATTGTGGTAAATAAACAATCTTAAATATTTGCCATACTTGGATTTATTTGTGATATTATTATTGATTTACTCTTACTCTACTGAGACAGTTTCTCTAGGTCAGGCTGGCCTTATTCTCCATTGAGCCTAGAATGACCTAGAACTCCAGAACTTCCTGTTTCCACCTCCAAAGCACTAAGTTTAGAAGTGTGTGCCATTATGCCCAGCTTTCATAATGTCAGAATTAGACTGAGTATATAATATTATTAGGCAGTCTATACCTATCATAAATTATAGCCTGAGCAGCACTTGCCCTTTCTGTGTTCAAGGTTTTGGTGAGACATAACTGCCCATCATTTGCTTCTCTGTGAATGCTTTTACACACCACCAGAACACAGTATATAGTTGTGACTGTTTACACACTACCCTGAGCCTCACATGTTTACTTCCTATTGGAACTTTGAGAGAAAAGGTTACTGTTTTTGCTGGTAGCAAAGTGGTATGCCTAACTGACACCTTGCAGCCTAAGGACTGATTTCTGTCAGCCTTGCTGTTTTGCTGAAGAGAAAGCAAAGGTATAAGATTTATTCTGTTACTTCTCCAAAGTGAAGAATAAGAACCAATAGCACCTGAGCTCTAGGCTCTTTATTAAGAATCAAAATTTATATTCCTGACCACATTTCTCCAACCTTCCTTTGGTGATGTAATAACCCAGTGGGCTGCTAGCTAGTTTTATTTTTACCATGACCCTCTCATATAGATAATACAAAGAACACAAATCTATCAAGCCTACCTTCAATTCCATTTCACCTTCATTGAGGATTCATGCACGGTGCTATGTACACAGCCTAGTCTGGCATTCGGTGGTGAGACAGCCTAGCTACAGAAATGCTTTGCTACTGCCTGCCATGTTGATAGGCATACCCTGGTGGAAACTCTGCTCTCACCAACAGAGTGACCTCTTGAACGCCAGTTGTGGAGCTGACAAATTCATTCTATAAACTGTGACTTGCTTTGCTGCAAGCCTTTTGGATGTCTTCTCTGTGGCTAGTAGGTGTAAAGTCTGTTAAAATGTGTGATTTCAGAACTTAGCCTGCCTAAGGCTAATTTTATTTAAGATATCTCCATTTCTCTTTGATTCATTTTTGAAATGTATGCATAAGATTCAGGTCCTAGGAAAACATTCCCATGAGATCAATTTGCAAGATTCTCTAGTTTACAAAGGCATATCATTCTCCTGTGTGTTTGTTGGTTTGATATGGAAATGCATGTGCTTGCCCTACATCTATTTGCTAGTGTGCTCAAGATTTTTTTGTAAAGCCAGAAATTACACGGCACACTCTGTTCCTCAGTCTCCTTTACTTGGAGGTGATATTTTAAACATTTTCTTAAGAATGAAGTCTTAAACTTCCAGGAGAGAGAAATGAATCTCAAGTCCACACTTCTGGATGTTTTTTGTGACAGCTGAAGCAGAGCCATAAATTTGAGCCACGATAACCCTATGCTATATTCTTCTAGTTATAATTATATTTTCTCACATATCTAACATTCTCAATGCTAGCCTCAAGATGGTCAATGGTAGCTGAATTTGCAAGTGTTTTAAATACTAGGAAACCCTTGGGAAATAGAATGATCAGTTGGAATACAGTAATAAGAAGTATTGTTTTAGAGTTATTGATTAAATATGTTTATATAGTCTATTTTTTACTTATTTTTAAAATCTCTCTCTCATGTTCATGCACTATGGCATCATGTGGAGGCTAAGAACAACCTTTCGTGTTGGTTCTTTCTTTCTGTCTTGATTGATATGGGGGCCTCTTGTTTCATTGTGTGTATACCATGCACCAGACTATCTGGTCCATAAACAATCTAGGAATTCTCCTCTCTATGCTTTCCCTCTTTCCATAGAGCCACTAATTGTAAATTAGTGCCTTGTGCCTGGTTTATGTGGGTTTAAGGTGCACCTGCACTGAAGTCCTCAGTCTTGCACAGTAAGCATTTACCCACTAAGGAGTCTCTGTCTTTTTTATGCTTTTTATTATAAGTGGTATCAGTCTAGGAAACTTTTGTGCATTTTACCAATGAATTGTTCTCAATGAAGCATTTTGATAAGGGCTTTCTATGCATTTAACTTCAGCATTTACTGACAAATAACTAGATGGCAGGTACTAAGATGGGTGCTGAGGACATGAAAACTGGAAGACAAAGAAATTCCCCCAAACTCTGATGTCATTGGGATTTATTCCCCAATTTAGTTAACCTAGCCTCATTTCCTCAAAGAAAGTTGTGTTGCTTTATGAATTAATGGTAGCCTACCCAGTTTGCAAATGAACATTTTATATGATTTTACATTCAATTTTTTCAACATAATTTTATTTTTAGAAAATCATGTAAAATTACTTTCAGAAGTTCATGCTTCAAAATTTAAGATGAAAAATTATCTGGCAAAATAAGTAGAAAAGTAATGATTCTTCTTGGAGTTTGAGGGCATATCACACTGAATGAATACAATGGAATCACTAGGATCTAAGTCTATAGATATAGATATATAGATAGTATGAACTTAGAGAAAAATGGTTGTGCTCATCAGCTGGGTTTGCTTCAGGTAATAAACTTCCACTAATGAAACCTGAAACCACACAAGCAATTTTAGTAAGCGCATTGCACTGAGGCCTTGTTCTGAAATCACTATCAAATGCTGCTTCTAGGTTTCTGCAAATCTTAACTGTAAATTACTTTCTTTTCTGTCTTCTCTGCTTTTTCTCTGAGATGTCATGCTGAACATTTATCTCTATTAGTCTCCTTCTGTGCAGCCTGTCCTACTGCCTAGAGTGCTCTTTGATTTCACCACCTGTTTGATTTCACTATCCTGTTTATATGCTATTTCTAGAAAATCCCCAACATTTATTAAAAACACTCCAGCTGCAGCTTTGGTGTGCCAAGTCCCTTCATTCCCCATTGGGCCCATATTCCAAAACTCCAAAACTGACAACTTCACTAGTCCAAGGCATTCTTAATGAAGACGTTCTATGTTTTATTTAATGAGTTTCTGGCCACCTCATTTCTTTAGAATGCAGGAGAAGAGAAGCCATTTCTGAAAGCTCTGTCAGGATGAAACAGGGAGCAGCATGTGACAACCTTTTGGAGTTATAGATTCACCAAACACTTTATCTCTTTGCAAGAGAAAGTTTTTTTTTTCCTCTCATGTTAAGAGATGTCTAGATTAAGAACTGGCTATGGTCATTGTTTATTGGTGGTTTGGAAAATGATTTTTTGATGTGGAAGTTAATGGTCACAAAATACCTTCGGCTGAATTTTTATATGATTTTTTTCTAACTCTTCATATGAAGCTACCTCTCAGCATAGGTAAAACAACTCACTATCTTTTAAATAATAAGTTAAAAAATTGGAGCTGGAGAGAATAAAGAGGAAGGACAGGTGGAAGAAGGTTGACCAATGCATGCTAAGTTATAGTATGAAAATAATAATTTCTGGTTTGATAGTAACCAATATGGTTACTACCCTATCCCATATGACAAAAAGTCACTGTCCCATTTGAAAAGGCTCCATAAAATGACTATAAAGATCTTTATCATAAAAGATGTATGCTATGAAGGGACAAATGTATTTAACCTGATTTAAACATTATACAGTGTAACAATCAAAACATATCTATTGAAACAGCATGTTACACCATCAATATTTTCATTATTTGTTTTCATGTATTAGTGAAAAATAAATTGAATTTAAAATCCCCAAATAACATAACTGGAGAGTTTTTGTAAGTATTATGGTATACATATCCTCTGATTTAGGCATAACAAATTTGAATGGTCCTTTCCCCAATGCCTGCCAATGTTTATAAAGCTTTGTGTTCAACGAGTTAGCTACTGAAGATAATTTAAAATACTTTTAGTCTTAACAAGATTGTACTGATTAAACAGAAAGAAAAGTGTTTTATCTGATTAAAAAAATTAATAAGCTTGAAAAACCCTGTTAAGTACATACCATGTGGAACCTGTGATAGGTTAGTTTATAAAGCAGAGCAAAGCACATCCCTGCCCAGGCATGTTTTATGGTATCATCTATCAGCAAAGTCTTGGAAGATATAGAATTTTCTTTAGAAATGTAGGTTATTGTGCTACCTGACAAAAATAGTTATTGAAAAGAGATATTATTTTCAGTTAACGGGTAAATATGTATATGTATCCTGTGTATTTAGTTCCTGCAGAGACAGGAAGAAGGCATTGGATCCTTTGGAACTACCGACAACTAAACACTGTTATGTGTATGCTGGGAAAAAACCCTGTGTTAATAGCCAATGCTCTTAGCCACTGAGACACTGCTCCAAATCCTTCAACAATTTTATTCATGTTACAAACCAGTGTTTCATTATGGCATCTCCATCCATATATATATATAATATACATAATTCACCTTCACTTATTATCTATTATTTTATTCCATAAATAGTTATTTATTTTTCAAAGTTTTAAAAAATGTTCATATAAAGTATTAAATATCATTCTGACTTTTCAAACTCAATATACCTTAGTGATTCTCCTTTACCTTGTATCTCCCAGCTCCTGCTACTCCTCACCCTCCCTTTTAGTCTCTTCCCACTAGTTAATTAAAAATATTTAAAGCCTCTCTAGCTTTAAAAATATTTAAATTTTATTTGAATTGTATATGTACAAGCGTTTTGCCTGAATGTCTGATTATGTCCCACTGGAACTAGAATTACAGTTGTGAGTCGTCACCATGGGGTCACTGGAAACTAAACCTGGGTCCCCTGCTGGAGTCTCCCCTGTTACAATGTATAGTGATGTTAACTAAGGGTTAAACACATCTGTCTCCTCACACAACACATGGATTGATTCTTTGTGATAAAGATCCTTTCTTGAAGCCCTTTGAAATGGGACAGTATATGACAGTTTTCCACAGACTCCTGTTAACAAAATCCAAGAAATTGTTATGTTTTTTCTTACTATATTGTAGGATACACCGGTTAACATTTGCCCACCTGCCCCTCTTCCTTATTCTAGTCAGTCTATGGCAAATATTATTTCTACTCTAATCTATTAGATTAGGTTATTTCTTTTTCACAAAGGACAGATGAGACTCATGTTTTATACTCCAAAGATGAACAAGGTTATGCAAATCTTTTCTTCTTATGCCTGGCTTACTTCACTTAACATAATGGTCTCTAGTTACAGTTACAGTCCTCTTGTTTCATATTAAAGGGCTTTGTTCTCTGGTAGTTCTGGCAGCTGTGTAGTACACACACACACACACACACACACACACACACACACACACACACACACACACAATTCAGTGAATACCCATGCACTGAACTCATCAAAACAATGCAACTCAAAAAAGAACCACAGCATATCCTGCCATGTAGTAAACTCTTTTAAGACTTCTTCCAGGCACCATTACCTTTCCAAGGAAACTGCTTCTGTAACTTGGGTTCATTTTACCTTTAAAAGTCATTTTATTAAAACTGATCTACCTCCCCTTTTGTATTGGCTTAATTAATTAGCTTTGTTGAATACAGCAATAGATGACTTGCTTCCATTGCTGCCTATTGTCTTAGTGAATAAATGTACCAGTTTAGCTCTGTTGCTGCTGAACATCTGAGTGGCTTCCTTTGGGACTATAATGAGCAAAGCCTCTGTGAACATTTTTATGCTTCTTGCCTGGTTGCCCTCATTATTCGTGGGTACATGCCTACAAGCGAGTTAACTGTTTTCCACAGAGGTGAAAGCACTGTCTTGCTCATGTCATTTTGCCTGTGACATCTTTTATGAGCTACTCAGTGTCCTTTCAATAATCAGGGGACCATATAACTTAGATTTGAATGTCTGTAACGTATTCACACCAAACCATCTTTCATGCTCTCCCTTCTGCTCATCTTTAGCAACAACTCTCCTCAGGTTTGACTTGGGCACTGCCATTTATGAGTCACTTTCTGTTTTGTTTAGGGGGAAAGCTTTTTATTTACCAAGAAAGGATCAAGAAAAACTAGGAAGGGATAAAGAACACTGTTATCATAAAGACCTTGCATTTTCACAAGCACCTTCCACCTCTCCACGCTTTCTTTGCATTATTGAGTACAGTAGGAGCATAGCTTGAGTCATGTGAGCTATCTCCATAGCTCCAGTCCCCACATTAACCCCATTAACCTGAATATAATGTGAAGAAGAAAGCTTTAGCCGTAGGTTGAAACATATGTACTTTTTGGGCCAACTTCTCCCCAGTGCTATTTCATTACCATCATTAACTTCCAGGAATGTTTCTTCAGGGAGCTGAACACATTATATTCTGCTTATCAAATTACCATTAGTTAACTATTTGCCGACAGACTGACATCTCACCAAAAAAGAGTAGCCATATTCTCAGGCAGCTCATTGCAGGGACATACATTGATAACATTTATGTAAGGATATGTTTACTATTTCAAAGTGGTGTATTTTTTTAGATTGCATGGTAATATGATACTGTCATTTAGTCTTATAACTTAACGTTTCAAATATTTGTATGCATAAAATTTATAGCACTAAAGTAATAGTTAGTCAATATTTTTGTCCATTAAAATGTTAAGGTCTAATTTACATCACCTCATAGTTGAACTCCTTTATCCATGATGGTCAATATAACTCAAATATCAAAAGTATTTTGGAGATTTACAATCTGGGCCAGGATATAGTGAGCAGTACATAATTACTATGCCATTGATTCTTAACAATTATCTTAGCAGGTGTTCTTATAGCCACATTTTATGAAGCTCACAGAGTTTAAGGCACAAATCTATATTACATGTTTTACAAACTACAGAGTTGGGATTTGAACCCTTGTTGTGAAAAATTAGAGCTCAGCAGTCTTTACCACATCCTTGTTTACCACATCCACAACCCATCATTGACTCTGCTATTCACCATTTCATAATAACAATAGAGGTTCAATCATTCAGTTGGCCAAGGTCAGTTCAGCTAATTATTATCAATTGCTATAATTAATATAGTATGTTCTTATGACTTCGCTTGTGCTAAAATTCTCAGAAAATTAGTACCTACTTGATTTTCTTTCACAATCTCTTTTAGTAAATTTAGAGACTATCAGTAATTCTGTAAGGCCTATATGCATATTAGCATGATAAAATTTCAGTCATTTTATTATAGTTAGCTATAATAACAACAGAAGACTGGTAACAAAAAGCACCAGTTTGAAGGATGACTGAATGCTTTATGTGTCTTTACTTACCAACCCCTAGGACTTCTTGCTGACTGAATTCCAAATGGGTTAAGCAAATAACAGAGAAACATATTGTCATGGTGATTTGAACATTTAAGAGAGGGACCAGAAGAAATGTATTACGAGCTGAAAGGGGTCACAAGAGCTGGGTTTCTTGCCATAATCTCTAGCACTTTTCTCTGCATCAGCTCAGGTCTTCTTCAAAGGTCAGCTCATATCTTCAAGTTCAACAGAAATAGATCTTCTTTAAACCCAGTATTTCCACACAGACCTTAGGTTGAGTTTGATCGAACCAAGTTGACTTAAAATTTCACCTTCTGGCCACTCTTTGTGACTAGGGAAAGACAATACTGTTTGGCCATATCTATGTCACTATCCCCAGGTTCTTGTCAACTGCACAGTGTGAGCTAAAGATGGACAGAAAAATGCCTATGCTATTACTAGAAAATGGAATAAGGCACAGATAAGCAGGAACAATGATTGTAAATATAAACAGTGGTGTTCATCAGCATTTCCATTTCAGAGACAAATAAATCAAAGTAGATGATGTTATTGTTGTTGGCATTTGCCAGATATAAAACATAAATCCAATAATCAATGCAAAGATTCCCAGGATAGTTGTAAGCACCTCTCTATCCCTGTGGACTCTGTGTGATTAAGATTGCTTATCCCACTCCTAATGAGAAAACAGCTTCTAACAGTCACCCTACCATCCATAATGATACAAAGGGATACACCCAGTAAAGTGGAAACTGTAAATCCTTTTTCTCATTGAACAGATTCTCCAAGAACAAAATCTATGTGCACATAGTTGAAATATCGACCAAATACTAGTGACCCTTGACAATTGTTCTTGGTAACTAGATTCAAATGTCAAACCTGGCAACCATTTGTACATTGAAGTTCCCTTATCAATGTCTAAGAACACATGGGTGAAGTATAAGAAAGAAGTGGAGGCAAGCTGAAAAACATAAGAATTCATATAAAGCCTGCATTGTGTCTACAGAGCAAATATAGGTCTCAGAATAACATGCATTTGTTACCTCATAATGCCCACAGATTAGACACTGGACATGATTTAGAAATTTTCTCTTAGAGTATTATCAGGCTGCACTCAGGTGCATGATCAGGTAATGCTCTCATCAAATACCTCAGTATGGAAATGAAGACTTCTTGCTCTCAAGGGTGGTGTCTAGAAATATTCTGTTTTAATGAGGGGCTTTATATTTGCTTGCTGAAGGGGTGAGGGACCACCCAACAATAGGAAAGATTCTCTCTAGTTTCTTTCCATATGCACATTTCTTTAGAGTACAATAGCTCACTTACTCAACACAAATGATAGAGAGTCCATCTACATATATCTGATAATGTATTATCAGAAGGATGCATTAAATCAATTTTGACAGCTAATACAATTTAACTTTGATTTTTGTTTTTATGTATTACATGTGTGTGCAGAGGTCAGTGGTCAATGACAGTTGTCTTTCTCAATCACTCTCTGCATTGTTTTTCAAGCATAGACATCTCCCTGAACCTGAAACTTGCTGATTTAGCTAGAGTAGGTAGCAATTTCCAAAAGATCCTCATTTTCACTCCCAGCACTAGGATTACAGGCACAGATCTTCAAGCCTGGCGCTTTTTAGATGTGGTTGTGGAGATTTGAATTTAGGTCCTCGTGGTTCTATGGCATGTATTTTACCAAATAAACCATCACTTCAGGCACAATTTTGAGAGTCACATGCAGTCACTCTTTCTTTGCTTTGTTAGTTAGGTGTAAGTCACAAATCCTATTCCTGCCAAGAAGAAAGTATTATAAATTAAAAGAATGTGGGGCCACACTACATTCTACATTGGCCTAAGTTATTCTTCTAAACACAGAAGTTCAAAAAATGGGTAGGTGTGTGTGTGTGTGTGTGTGTGTGTGTGTGTGTGTGTGTGTGTGTGTGTGTGTGTAGATTATATGTAAATGCTACAACATTTTGTAGAATGACTTTAGCATCCCCAGATATTGGTGTCTTTGTGTGGGAGTCTAGAAACTATTTTCCATAGACACTGAGAAATGCATTATGTTGGAAAAAAAATTCCAAAGTCAGATATTCTCCTGAACACTTGAGATAACACCATCAGTGAGAACATGCATGACCACTGCCTGATGGGGGTTTTATTTCTTATGCAATACAGTGATAAAATATTTAACACATCTTTGGGAATATGTGATTATAGATGTACCAAAGCGAAGGTCATAGTGACTTGAGAGTACAGTATGAGAGGAACAAGGTATTGGCCTGAGAGGGTGGGAAAGGGTTCTCTGAGGAAATGGAAGCTGACACAAATCTTCAATTGAGACAACTACCAGGAAAGCATGAGCAAGCTCCAGCCATATCGCTCTAGTGTTGCGATTGAAGAACTTTATTCTTTCCCAGGTAAAATGTCCTATGGTTGGGTCTCACAATGAATAATTCAGTCGAATTGCCAGAACTGTGAGTAGCCCCTGACATCTAGAGATGGCAGAATCAGCACAATCAGTACTGAGTCTTACAAGACTGAGACTAAAATAAGTACTTATCCAACTTCATGAGCTGGGAAGAAGAAAGAAAAGCTACTGGTTTAACAGGAACAGAAAGCAACAGGTGTAGCAAGGCCAGAGTCCACTGTAGAATAACAGTGACATATGGGAATGATGGCAATAGTTATACTAAGAAATACCCCATTACAAGTGTCTCTGATTATTCTTCCTCATACAGACTCATTCCATCAACTTAAAAGAATGAGATTCTAAACACTCTGCCTTGCAATAGCTACCCCATCCACAAAGCAGAACTGATTCTGTAATTTGAAACTGGACTGCATGATTTTCCTACCTATCAGGGTTTCTACAAATAACATTCTTCCCTCTGCCCTTCAGTCTATCTTGATATCAGTGTGCATGCACACATGCAAGCATGCATCTGTGACTGCTGGCCTGTTTGGAGGAGGTGCATTAGAGGGAGGTTCACTTCAAGCCAGAGGGTCCCTATGGTAGCTTACTGTCTGCCTGTGGCCAGGCTAAGTGAATTCAGGTGGCCTTAGACTTCGGATCACATCCATGCAGCCAAGGAGGAAATGAAGCCTTGTTTATCATCTTGATAAACAGTCGTTTTCAATACCTGCAGATGCCATGTGCAACTTGGTGGAGTCAAATGCTATTAAATTGTCATCACTGTCAAAAAGAGAAGTAATAAGTTTTTCTACCTGAGTCATTCTTAATGACTTCTACCATGTGTAACACAAATCAGCTTCTGTTTGCCTCCTCTCCCCTTAAATGACTGTGATGTTTTGATCTCCCTAGATGCTGTTATGAAGCACAGTCTCATATTATAAATAAATATAGACTTTTATTATTACCTCTCAGCTAAGCCAATAAAATACCAGGATGACAAGGGTCAGACCCTCAGCTAGAACTAAGCAGAATTATCTAGATCCTTGGAGTGACTCACAAAAGGCAGAGACTTGGAAGACTTTTTTCAGTGGACAGAAGCTTTGGAGGTGCCTCCAGCCATCACTGGGATTAAATATGTTGATGCAAGTTTCATAAGTACACTAAAGGTTGACTGCACTTCATTTAATCTCATCATCTTAAAAGATAATATAGTGAATGAGCCTGGCTGTATTGTCAGTAGCAACTCATCTCTACATCACTGGCTGTGGTGATATGTTACATATTTAATAAAACATGGAATATCAAGACATCAACTCAGAGTCAAATTTGGCAGAGGTAGCTCTGGGAGTTCCAGGGATAACAGAGCAGTGGTAACTCACGTTGCTTCAGGGAGTTCAGGATCTCTGTGAGTACAAGACCAAAACCTTTAATCCCAGCATGGCGGGGGAGGAGCCAGGAGTGGTGATGGTTTCATTCCATAACTCCAGAAACAGAGATCTTTCTGTGTTTCTGTGAGTTCAAGGCTGACTACCAAGTAGAGTAGCTCAGGCCTTTAATCCTAAACTGGATGGGGATGCAGCTGGGCAAAGAGGGTATGTAAGGCAGGCTTGGGAAACAGCAGCAACTAGAAGGGACCAGGAGCAAAGCTGAGGAAGCTGGAAGATAGCTGGGTGAGATTTGACTGTGGTGTTTCCTCTCTCTGATATTTCAGCCTTTCCCCAATATCTGGCTCTGAGTTTCTTTCATTACAATCAAAATTCGTTCCACAATTGGCTTTAAAAAAGTAATGAAGTTTACTACTTGATTGAAAAGCATGATTCAACAGTGATCTTAGGCTTCAGTTAATCAGGAGCAAGCATTCTAGAGTGGCCACTAACTGGACTAAGAATGGCAAACTATAGCCTATCGGCCAGATCTGGCTCATCATTAGATGTGTATTGCCTAACAGCTAAGAGAACTCTCTCCTTTTTAAATGCCTGGAAAAAATAATCAAAAGGAGGTGATTTATGACACTTCAAAATTACATGAAATTCAAGTTTCTGTTTCCATAAATAACACTAGTGTGAGCAGACAGCAGCACTCACCTGTCCACATATTGCTTGAAGCTATTTACATGATGTAACAAACAGCACAGTTGAGTAGTTGCCCTTACCAGAAGGCCTACAAAGCTGAGAATATTTACAGTCTGGACATTTACAGAAAAAGTTTTCTGACCTCTGATCTAAAATATTGCTAGCTGCTGCAATGACGAAAAGGGATTTCTGGGGAATTTTACACAGTCAATTAACTCTCAGCATGGTTGTGACATGTCAGTTCCCTTAACAGCCAGCTGTCTCACTGTAGAAAGCTTCCACGGCCAGCCTTGGAACAAGAGCAGAAAGAACTATCTGCATCAGCACTACCTGCAGCAGAGTGTTGCCCTGCCTTCCATTCCCCACCTGTGACAATGTTTTGCTTGTGTCCACTCATTCATCTTTAATGCAACTCATAAGGGACTAAAGATTGCTGCTCTTTACTTTTAAGATGAGCAAAATAGGCAAGAGCAGCATCGTGGTTTTCTTGAAATAAATGTATCTAATAAAGCATAGGAGTTGGATCAAAATCATGTTAGCATGGCTCCCACACCTAATCTCCAAAATCAATCACTATCTTTCTGACCATCCTACTTATATATGGATAACTTAGATGAAAAAAACAGCAATAACAACACAATAAGAAAAAATAGCCCCTGATACCATAGATACTATAGAGAAGCAGTTCTCTGCCTGTGGGGGTCATTATCCCTTTGGGGACTAAACAACCCTTCCCCAGGGCTCACCTACAACCATCAGAAAACACAAATATTTATATTATATTTCATAACTGTATCATAGCTATAGTTATGAAGTAGCAATGAAAATAATTTTATTGTTGAGGATCATCACAACATGAAGAACTATATTAAAGGGTCAAAGCATTAGGAAGGTTGAGAACCACTGCTGTAGAGACTATTTTCCGACAAAGTCTTTTATTTATGGAAAACAATAGATGTAATTAAAACACTAATTTCTTGTTTGTTTACTCATATGCTTAAGAGGTTGATAATAATGAATCTACAGATAAAGTCAAATTTAATGTGTTGAGTATTTATGTAGTATTTATATTTCAGGCATGCTGATGAAAGGATTTTTAATTATTTTATTTATTAATTGGTGATTTTACATCATGCAACCCATCAAACACAGTTATCAGTCCTCTCAGTTTTATACCCACTCTTATGGGCTTTTTTTGTAAATGGGGAGATCATAAGGATTTTTAATAATGGTCACTTTGTGGTAAGAAGATCTACCAATGGGTATCAAGCCCTAAAGAGAGAATGTATCTTCCAGAGAACTTGTCTTCCAACCTCCTTACCTAAGTTATCTGACATTGTGTTTTTAACTCTCAGCTTTGCACCTAAGCCAATTCAGTGATACTGTTCTGTGAGTATGTTTGTCATTTAACTGGAAGAGATGTCTTAAAATAGCTGGGGTGTAGCAGGGATAGGCTGTGAGCATCACAATATTAGTTGTTTTATTATGTTGTCATGAAGATACTTGTGTATCCTCAGTGCTGTGTTTCCTTTAATATCCATCATATTCACTCAAAGGAGGATAATGGGAGGAACTCCTTTAAAGAGAATTATTTAAGTATGTATTAACTACATAAGAATTATTTAAGTACATATTTTAAGTACTTCTATACTGTTTTTATTCTAAGTTATATTCATGTTTGGGTGTCATTAAATATATGTAATGAGGAAATATAGGCCCTAAATGAATTGCAGGGTAGGTAGGCAATGTAAGAATGCTATGAAGAGGCATATAGATTAACCATTATTGCAGATGAACAATTCAGATGGTTGTGGCCCCTGACAGGAGGCTCTTATCACCTAAAAGATGAATGCAGTCATTCCAACCATTCTCAAATCTGTTTTTCCACCATCATCTGGTACAAATTGTCCTCTTCCAGTGGTATTTTTTAAACTAAATTGCATTTTTATATGAGTAAGAAGAACTTGTATGCTGCTCATTATATTGATTTCTCATCAATTACCTAGTGCTCTTAATATTCCTTAAGAGAGAACATTTCATTTTTGAGGGTCTAAGTCTTAGAAGGCACAACTTTGCAACCTCAGTCCCTGAGCTGAGTAACCAGTCTTATTATTTGAAACATTTCAAAATTAGTATATTCAACCTAAATGCCACTTTTTTCATTTAATCCTACAGAAATTCACATAATGACAAAGATTTCTCATATGAAATAGAATATCCTGTGTCTTGTCTAGAAATTGTCCTCAGCCTTGAGGACTACCAAAGGAGGAGGGAAGCCAGACTTCCCATTACCTGGCTGAACCTCAAGCTTGGCTCAACTGGGTAGCTAAAGAAGGTCCACAGAAGACTTAGACCAGAACTGTACTACTTTATAACAGAATGGTAGTCCGAGATTTTGTTTTTTTTTTTTAACCTTGAGTCCTAACAACAGAAGTAGAATTTATCTTATTATTGTAGATTATAGCTCAGGGGTACTAAAAGGCTCAGATAGTGTAATTTAGTTTCCAGAGTCATTTATGGTCAGCCAGGGTGAAAACACATCTTTGACAGAAAAAGAGTCCCATTTATTTGTTTTATTTATTTTTTATTTGAATGGTTATGTTATGAACAATAAATAATTTCTAACATGACAGTAATTTACAAAGTATTGGGGATAAGTCGAGACCAAGCATATTTTGATGATAAAGAATATAGATGTAGATATGTAATAGCTGTACTTCATTTTAACAAATAAAAATCCTCAGATAGACTGAGAGTAACACATAGGCAATTTGATGTCCAGCCTTCTACAAGGACTAAAATCTTCAATGCCATACAAAATATTCCTTATTGTTAAGGAATGAAAATCTATCTTATTTAAAGAACAGTCAAACTAAGACCAACAATCAATAAGTGGGATCTCCTGAAGCTAGGAAGCTTCTGTAAAGCCAAGGACACTGTCAATAAGACAAAACGCCAGCCTACAGAATGGGAAAAGATTTTCACCAACCCTACAAGTGATAGAGGACTGATCTCTAAGGTATATAAAGAGCTCCAGAATTTAGAGCGCAAAACCTTGAATAACCCTATCAAAAAATGGGGTACAGATCTAAAAAGGGAATTCTCAGCAGAGGAACTACGAATGGCTGAAAGGCACCTGAAAAAGTGTTCTTCATCTTTAGCCATCAGAGAAGTGCAAATCAAAACAACTTTGAGATACCACCTAACACCTGTTAGATTGGCTAAGATAAAAGGCACAGAGGACAGCCTATGTTGGAGAGGATGTGGAACAAGGGGAACACTCCTCCATTGTTGGTGGGAGTGTAAGCTTGATCAGCCACTTTGGAATGCAATATGGAGGTTTCTCAGAAAATTGAGAATCAATCTCCCCAAGGACCCAGCAATACCACTTCTGGGTGTATACCCTAAAGAGGCACATTCACACTCCAAAGGTATTAGCTCAACTATGTTCATAGCAGCATTTTTTTGAAATAGCAAGAACCTGGAAACAACCTAGATGTCCCTCAACTGAAGAATGGATTAACAAACTGTGGTACATCTACACAATGGAGTACTACTCAGCAGTAAGAAAAAATGATATCCTAACATTTGCAGGCAAATGGATGGATTTGGAGAATATCCTATTGAGTGAGGTATCACAAACTCAGAAAGATAAGCAGGGTATGTACTCACTCATTAGTGGACTCTAAACAAACAAACAAACAAGAAAAAAAGCAAAGCATGCCCAAGCTGCAAACCACAACCACTGAACAGCTTGGGATCAGAAACACCCTGGACTGACCCTTCGGACCCCACTCCAACTATAGGAACACCTGACTCACTCTTGAGGGAGGGGGGACAAAACTGGATTCGGCCAGGAGTGGAGACTGATCCAAACATCATTGGGTCAGTGGGACCATAGGACTGTCTGCTCCCTGCCCAGGGAGGGGATGGGGAGTTGCGGAGAAGAAAAATGACCTGATGTGGTGGGAGGGGGAAGGGACCTTGAATAAGGATATACAGGGATGGAAAAAAAATTCAGAGGGAAAGCTGAACACAAAGTAAAAAAAAAAAAAAGAAAGAACAGTCAAGAATCAGAGATTCTTTTTTCTTTTAGGCTTATTGTTGCATCTTTAGGTAAAATTTATTTCCATGTGAATAGAACCATTAATAAAAATGATTCATACAGTTGAGTTCTACTGCATCCACTGAATAAAGCCATTTCTTCCTTAGAAAAGTACAAGTCTAATGAATAAGATGAACTGCTCTAGATGTTACTTTAGGATTTTATTTTGGGGCAGGGTGAGAACTGAGTACAAGCAGATGCACATGGTTCATGCTGGCAAATGGAGAAAAACACTGGGAGATTATTTCTCCCATCAATATTTCTATTTAGTCTAAGACAATTCCAACAGCATCAATAAAATCAGATTTCCTTAGGTGCCAACTTTAAATCCAATATTATTGTGACCATCTGACAGTACTACTTAAGCACCTCTACCTATTTACTCTTCAAAGCACTGTTATAAAGCTGATGCCATCATCCGCTTCTTATTTGAGAAACAAAATGTGGGACAAAAAAAAAATAAGTGGAAATATTCTATTCCAGGATTTGGATCTTAGCAAACAGCTTCTAGGTGTGGTCTTTCTATTTTATATTGCATCAGACATGGCCATTCTTCCCAGGTTTCTTCCTCCTTTTTTTTTTTTTTTTAAAAAATCTATCTTGTTCATGCCCAGAGCTCTGGGACAGAGAAGATGGTAAGTCGTTTAATCTTGAGCTTCAATACATTAAGTAGCCATTTTGCCCTGCTTGACCAGCCTGTGCCTGAAGATCCATTAGTGTCTGTCCTGTCAATGATTCACAGACAGAGACATGTGCAGCTTCCTTCCAGCCCATTGGGTCAATAAAGCATTTTTTAACAGATTCTTAAATATGTATATCTGACATCCGCTACAATAGATTCCTAAAGAGCTATTTTAAGACCTGATGAGGAAGTCCTATAAAAGCAAACCTCAAAGACTCAACTTTATCTTACATATTACAGCTTTTCAAGAAAGGAGCTACTTGAAATAAAGTGAAAATCTAAGTGTCCAATTAATCTTGTCAATCTTAACATACTTGAGCTTTGGTTTTACTAATTTCCTCCAAATATAGCCTTTACTTGTGTCTTTCTTTGCTTTCAGTTGCCATGATAAACACTGTGATTAAAGCAACATGTAGAGGGGAGGGCTTATTTTATCTTACAGGGCATAGTCCACCATCAAGAGAAGCTAAGGCAGGAACTTACAATAGCAAATGGGAGAAGACAAGACACTCAAGCAGAGAACATGGAGGAGAGTTACTGGTGTACTTGCTCCCGGGTTCACATTCAGCTCTTTTTTCTTTACAGCCCAGGCACACCTGTCTAGGGATGAACCATCACCCACAGTAGGCAGGGCTCTTTTACATCAGTTACCAGATAAGAAAATGCCCATATACATGCCCATTGGCCAGTCTCACACAGGCAGTTCTGCAGTTGAGGTTCCCTCTCTTCAAGATGCAAACCAAGATTAGCCATATCCTTGCTTGGCTATTGATAAAGATTTCTCTCCCTCTCTCTTCCTCTCTTCCTCCCTCTTTCTCTCTTTCCTACTCTCTCCGTCCCCCTATCCCTCCCTTTCTCTCTCTGACTCTCTCTCTGTCTCTCTATGTATGTATGTATGTATGTATGTATGTATGTATGTATGTGTGTATTAGTTTTTAAGTTATTTCATTTAGAGTAAAGAGCTTTTGTATGTTTTGACTTTACCTCAAACCAAAGCTTCAAGTTAGTTTTTTTGGATGTCCTTGAAAGTCGTTTCTTTGCATAAGTTGTAATTTATTATGCAATTTGATCTTTGGGAAAAAAACATATAAAGACAATTTTTAAAAAGTTTCCAAAATACAAATTTATTTGGGAAAGGGTGGGAAAATGGGGATCTGGGAAGAATTAGAAGAAAAGTGTGGATTGAATATAATCAAAGTACATTATGTGCATGTATTAAATTTTCAAAAAAATTATAAAAACATAATATTTAATAATGCAAATTAATGTTTAGCCTTTCTTTCCATATATCAGTTTTTGTTTTCTTTTTCTGCTCACCCCATCAGTTCTTCCCTTCTCTGCTTCCTTGCTTTCTCCTTCCATCTATCACAGACATTTAACCAATCTCATCACTTAGAAGATGGGTCATGCCAACCCTCTGTAGCAAAAGTAAGTATTATTCTAAAACTCAGAATCATGCATTCTGAATGTTATTATGGAGAATTATGTGACGTGCAGGAACATATATTAGAAAAATATTTGTATATTGGTTCATGAAAAACACTCAAAAGAAGACTTTAAATGATGAGTTTAGGGTCACACACACACACACAAACACACGGATCGAATGAAGAAACTTCATGTATTCAATTTTGCTCTGTTTTGGAGGCAATTACTACACAAAGGCGGGCTTTCTGAGAAAGAAAATAAATTCACTATATCTTCTTGCCTAGAATATTATTTTCTTTCCCAGAAAGCCTGCTCTCATGGTAATTTAGATTGTTTCACTATGCTTATTCTTCTTGCTTGTAAAGCATCAGCACACAGATAAACAATAAATTCCTTGACAGATGAAAAGGAATAGAAACTAGAAACTTCCCATGGGTAACCATTTTAAACTGTTTTTTTTTTCCCTCCAGTTAATATCCTTGAATGAATCAGTTGCTTAGTAGATTTCTAATCCAGGGGCAAATTCTGGCTGTGATGACAACCTTCAACTCAGCTTTTAATCATCTGTCTGCCAGTCATTCCTAGCCTCTTCCTTCTCTTTCCATCATAGTACACAATTGTCATCAGTGGCGAGTCCTTTTAAAAGAAATGTTATCCTTAGCACTCCATCTCCCCTGGGCTTCTACCCTTGCATAGAGCAAGACAGTGATGCATGGAGCTGGGAAAGAGATCTCTTGCTTGGAGCACTTGGGCTTGCCGGAGACTTGATGCTGCCAAAAATAATCTTAAATAGTGTCTTCTTTTCACCTTTAAAGGCATTAAAACTTTTCTTTTTCTGTTAAAAATAAAGTTGATAATGCATTCAGAGCTCTGACAAACTCAAGAAATAGAGAGGAATGAGATAGAGCAATACCTCAATGCAATTCCTTGCAAGAGATTGTTTTCCCTTGCACCTGGATGAAGGTAGGTGAAGAGTGTGAGAGGCAAGAATCTCTATTGAAAGTCTGTGGTGGGAATAAAACTAGAGAGATTGCTATGTGCTGAACATACTTGTCTATTTCAGATTGACTTACATTAACCAGATATTTTCTGTATTATGTCCTAATTAGAAAATAACAGAAATCCTTTTTAAAAATTCACTTTAGGGAATAGGGCTGAATTTTTATAGATACTTTATCTTAGACTTGTTTTCTATAGTCAAAATGAATAACAATTTGGAGATTTGAACAGTAAAACAATAACCAAACTGTTTGTTATTTGCACTGTATTCTCCAAGTTAGTTAGTTCCACCTGAGTGATTGGGTAAGCATACAGATGGTGATCACAATACAGAAGAAGCCATTTGTAGAATCCATATGCAGAAAGGGGAAGACTGATTTTCAGAGCTCTTAAATGACTCTGCTTTGACAAGCCATAGATCATCTGAAATCACTTAGACTTGGATGAAAATAAAATTTGGGAATGGATTGGCAATGGCACCACAGAAAATTTTGAGAAGCATTTACATGACAAATATTGTGATTTTGAAATAACTTTGGTATTTAAATTTATAGAAATGGTTCACTGGGTGCTCCTTAAAATGCAAATAATATTAAATAGTTTCTATGTCTTGGCTATTACCAATAATGCTGCTGTGAACATAGGTGAGCAAATGTCCTTGTGATATGAATGTGGATCCTTGGTATATGCCCAACAGTGGTATTGATGGGTCATGAGGTTAATTGATTCCCAGCTTTCTGAGAAAGTGCTATACTGATTTCCCAAGTGGCTGTACAAGTTTACATTCCTACCAGCAATAGCAGAGTGTTCCCCTTACTCCACATCGCTTCCAGGTTAGGCTGCCATCAGTGTTTTTGATCTTAGCCATTCTGACAGATGTACACAATGGAGTATTATGCAGAAGTTTAAAAAAAAAAGACCATCTTGAAATTTGCAGGCAAATTGATGTAACTAGCAGAAAACATCCTGGGTGAGGTAACCCAGTCCCTGAAAGACAAACACAGTATGTACTCATTTATAAGTGGATATTAGACATAAAGCAAAGGTTAACCAGGCTACAATCCACAACACCAGAGAAGCTAGGTAATAGGGAGGATCCTAAGGAAAACATTCCTAGATCCCCAGGAAGGGAAAATAAATACAATCTCCTGAGTAAATTGGGAGCATGAGGCAGGGAGTAAGGGGTAGTTGGAAAAGAACATGAGGTAATAGAATGATAGAGCTGGGGGAGAAACAGAGAGGAAGAGAAACTTGAAACAGATATCTTGAAACCTCGTGCTAGGGAAATCTCCAGGAATCTACAAGAATCACCCTGGCTAAAACTGGAAGCAATAGTGGAGAGGGTGTCTGAACTGGCCTTCCCCTGTAATCAAATTGATGACCCTTAATTGTCATTATAGGATCTTCATCAAGCACTGATGGAATCAGATCCTCATCTAAACACTGAGCCAAGCTCCCAGTCCAAGTGAAGAGCGGGGGGAAAGATTATATGAACAAATGGATTAAGATCATGATAAGGAAACCCACAGAAACAGCTGACCTAAGCTACTGGGAGCTCACTGACTTTGGAATGACAACTAGAAAGCCCACATAGGACTGAACAGAAATAGGCCCTCTAAATGTGGATGACAGTTGTGTGGCTTCGGCAGGTTGTAGGACCTCTGGCAGTGGGACCAGGATTTACCTATAGTACATGAACTGGCTTTTTGGAGCCCATTTTCTGTAGACAGATACCTTGATCAGCCTTGATATAGGGGAGAATGGCTTGGTCCTGCTGCAACTTGATGTGCCAGACTTTGCTGACTCCCCATGGGAGGCCTTACCTTCTCTGAGGAGTGGTTGGGGGGTGTAGAGTGCTGGGGGATGAGTGGGAGAAGAGAATGTACACACCAACAATTAAATAAACTTTGAAATAAAAATAATATTAATAAAGGGGTCCCTATTTCTAGTTTCTAGAAAAGATTATGATAAAACTAACTCTTCCCTTTGATTCAAAGAGATTTTGTGTGTGGTGTGTGTGTGTCCATTTCCTCTTTTCCTAGGAACATACTAGTGTGAACAATAGACTTTGTAATCTCTGTGGTTATGATACAAACCCAGGGTTTTATCTTCATAGAGTTTTATAAATTTCTCACTAAATTTTAAATGGGCCAAATTAAATGTGGGATGCCTCTATCAGTAAGAAACATTAAATATGTTCTGAGTGGGGAACCACATTTTGCATGTTAGTATACTTTATTTACTACACTGAAGTCATCCACCTTTCTCAGTTACATTCTGCATCCATGTGCCTGTCCACCCATCCATCAAATGCTTGTCTTTCAGTACTAGCTTTGGATGGGAGGTGATGGGTAAATAAAACTACTTTCATTACTTAGCAGAGTGCTATCATTAGAGAATAGTTTGTTGTACTAAATTTTCAGGAACTGCACTAGCAGTTCCTTTCATGAAGATAGCTGGACCCCTTTATATAGCACACAAAACCCCACAAATCATATCTTAGAATAAGGAAATCTTTTCCTATAACATGTTCAATATTTTCATTTTGTTAGCACAAGCAAATGGATTAGACTTAAATGATCAGGGTAAAATTTGAATACTGATTGTTTTGGGGCTCAATGATTTGACTAGACAAAATAACCAGAGAGATTCAAGCATATATCTGCCCTTGTCTCACCAGTGCTGGGGTCACAGATGTCTACCTCCCTCCCCTCTTACATGGGTTCTGGTGATCTGAATAGGTCTTCAGGCTTGTGTAATAAGTACTTTTCCAATGGAGCCAGCTCTCTAGCCCCAGGTAACTGCTTTAATGGCATTGTCACCACTAGACACGGAGCTGTATCATTCCCTAGGTGTCTACCCTCCTTCGATACCTTGGGTAACAATTGTCCTAGCTCTGTCTTTAAGCAATTCTGAAATTTAAATTAGACGTGTGCCAAAAGTATCTTTGAACCCTGATACTATTCCAGGAATAATTTAACACATAAAATCCTAGGGCCCCCTTTCTGCAAGCTTATACTCCAGTGAGGCACACACAAGTTTCAAGGATGACAATCAATTGCACACAACATTTCAAGGTAGCAGGTACTGTAGGAGAGGATGAGCATCAGACACAGATCAAAGGAAGGAATCTCATGTGTGCCTGCTGAGGAAATTAGGATTTATTTACATGGAGTAATCAACTGGGCTTCCTATAAAGTTGCATTTGAACATTGATGGAGGATTAAGAGTAAGCCAGAGATCTGCAGGAGTAGTGTCCCAGGTAATGTGAAAAATCCTTGGGAAAGACCATTCCTGGCATGTTAGCTTGATCGTACCAAACAAAGGATGAGTATCTTTGTAGGAGGCAAAAGACTAAAGGTGAGTGGTGGCAAGTGAGGGTGCAGACAGGGATGAGAAAAGACGCATTCTGGACACATTGGTTTGCTAGCCATTCTGAGTGACATGACAGACTTATTTTCTGGATGTTTGTAATCAATAAGGAATTACCATGTTTTGTATAAGATTCAAACCCTATGAACTTTGGAATCTGAGAGGCTGCAGGTACTCTTGTGTGCATCTAGTTAAGTTATCAGTTGGATCTGAGCTTGGTTTTTCATAGGCTGGGAGTGATGTCCTGTGAAGCTGCTGGGATCCAGTATGCTACACTCATACTGGATATTGTAAGATAGACATACAATACTGTGATATTGTATGTCTATCTTAGCCACTGACTTGAGTGTGAATCAAATGAGATTCAAAGTACACCCTGGGAGCATCCACCTGCCTTGTGCTATTTTCCATCAAAAATGCTGCTTCTGTCTTGTATTAAAGCCAAGAAGTCACTCAAGTTAGTAGTATCTTCATAAAGTGTAAACCTAGATATTACAGATTTGATTGAAGGTAGTTGTAGTGGACAACTGCTCACTGAAGCAACGTGATCATGGATGAGAATGTCATGCACCATTGGTCTGGTTCCATTAACTTTAATTCAAAATCTTTGAGTGTGGAGATAGGAAGATACTTTCCATTGACCTAAGTTCAGATCTATCTGCTCCATGCTCAGTATTGTACAGTCCTATTTGTCTCTCTTGCTTAACCACCTTTCTCTTCACCAATCCCTCCAGTATGCAGCTGCCAAGGAGATCGTACGGAAGCAACACCACATCAGAACTGGCCATTGTCTTTCCAAATTGCTATCCTGGCCATGCTACAGCAGAAAGGGTTCTCTTGGGAGGTGAAGGAGGAAGCCCACTCCAGTTTAATTCTGTCTCACCTGGCCTGGAAGCCTTAGTTTATTGATTGTAGTACATTTTTGAAATTCTGCAATAATTGTTCTGGAGAAGTGGATGATTTTAACCTAAAGCCAGGACATCTATAATATGATCCTTTAGCCTCTTGAAGAGTGAAGATGTGAAGTGTTCAGAATAAAGACAAAAACAAAGCAACTTAACAATGGTCAGTGTAGCAAAGGGACATAGAAGCCAAAGGAAACCTCACAGTACTCAAAGCAGGAATGTTTGAAACAAATAAGTGTCCTCATGCTACATAATAATATCACACATAAATAAAATCCATAAGTATACATAGATATATACAAGTTAGTAAAAGTAGGCAGAAAGAAACCAAGCTTATGCAGAAAAATACTAAATACTTTTATGCATTATCATAATTTTAGGGCACAGAATATAATTTCTCGGTTCCTAAATGTAGACTGTTCACAGGAACTTTCTTCCAAGTAGTACACTTCAAAGCAGAAAGGAAGGGAAAATATGATAGCAATGAAGAAATCTGACAGCTACTATCTCAGCCTGGTGACCAGATTTAGTATCAATAAAAAAAAGCTAGATTGATATAGTATACCTATGATAGGATGGACCAGAGTGGCATTTACCTTTCCAATCTTCCTCCAAAAACACACAACCCGAATCTAATCATAAGAAAAGCACTAGACAAAGCCCAATTGAAAGACATTCTGCAAAATGCCTGACCAGTCTACCCCCAAATGCCAAGGTTATTAAAAAAGCAATGAATGTTTGAGAAAATGTCACAGCCATGAGACACCCACAGAGATAAGGGAAATGAACACAATGTCATCTGCCTGGTTGAAGCCTGGAGCAGAAAATGTTAAAACTAAGAAAGTCTAAGAGAGCTTAGACTTTGGTTAATGCAAATATGTTAGAGAGAGTGATCCTGGGGCAACTTGAAGATTCAGAAAGAAAGAGAGTGCTCAAAATGTGCCAAACAAACTTAGAGTGGTCACCACATGTCAAAGCTATGCATAAGCCAATGAAAAGGCTCCCAGTCATCAAAGCCAAAGCAGGCTAAGTAAGCAGACACCAGAAGACTGGATCATAATGCCAGGGATAACTAACCTTCAATTCATCATACTGAAAATGTCAACAATTAGATAACACCAGCAGGAAATAGTAGAATGAGGTATATTTGAGGCTTCTCAGTACCATCTTTATACATTTTCTGGAAATCTAAAATTACTTTATAACATTAAAATGTCTTCTTTAAAAATACTTTAGATTATCATGTTATTAAGAGTCCTGCTCTTCATAACTACCTGCTGGAGCCTCATCTTGCAACCCAGAATCTTGGAAAATGTCTGTAGCTTTCATTCACAAATGAAGCTCTCAGATAATCTATGTTTACAGAACCTGGGATATATCCTATTGTTATTAATGTCAGTTAATCTATGTATTTTACTCAGTAATTTAGAAAAGACTTCTAGACTTCCTCCATGTTGATAGGACTGGAAAGAAGTAAACAATGACCTTGATATTGCTCTAGCTTATGGCTTGACTGGGAGGAGTCACAAACATTGACTACTGGGTAACTGGAAATTCATGGATTCCTAAGAGAATGAATAGTTGTAAAAGTGATGAGACATTCTCTAAGGAATTGATCGTGGTACTGAGATCTAGAGAAAATCCATGAGCACTCTCTTTCCCCCTCTCTCTCACAAAAACACACATACACATGTATGCATAGGTGTGCATAGGTGTGCATAGGTGTGTGTCCCCTTCTTTGTCTCCCCTGTCCCTTTCTCTCCATAGTTATGTGTATTTGCATGACGGAGAGAGATGGGCTTGAATGGACAGGCACTAAAAGACACTGCTTCAGGACTGTGCCTGTGTGCTGGAGTGATGAAGGTGGGTAGGGGCTAAGAGATGGTATTTTAGAAGACACTATATATTCTGAGACAGGAAAGAGGGTAGTTAATTTTGAGATGTAACTCTGCTTGTCTGGCATGTACAAGGCCCTGATTTTGGTCCTCATCACTGCCAAAGCCAAACAAAAAAAAAAAAAAAAAAAAAAGGAGATGAATGTCAGCACAGAAACCTCCTCTGCTACTATTGTTGCAGGTATTGTTGCAGGACTCTGGACCATGCATCAGGCTCACCGATAACCACCTTAGGTGGGCATGCTGTCTAGTTTATATCTGCACAGCTTCTGCTGTAGGTGCTGTGATTACTGTTCTCACTTTACAGATGAGGAGACTAAGACCCTCAAATACTAAGTGGAAGGACTGAAACTCAAATGAAACCCAGCTGGGTTAAGTTACCGGCAAACACTTCTTTCTCTTGCAGAAGACAAAGCCTCTTCCGTAATATTGGGTCAATTTGGTGTGTTTCTCCAACAGAAGACAAAGGTTTCTCGGCACCGTTGACATTAATATTTCTGAGCCATGTCCTCCCTTGATGACGCAGGCTGTCAAGGAGCATTGTGGGATGTTTAATTCTCTACCTATAGGATGCAGGTAGCACCTTGTTCTTCCTGGTGATCACAGGCAACACACTATCTCTACACTTTTCACTTATTTGTGGGAGGGAACTACATGTTGCCCTGTTCCCATTGTACCTAAAACACAGCGTTACAACTAAGTTCTCAGAGAACAAAGTGTCTTAATTCTCCATTTTTTTCTGTCTTTTCTACTTTCCTGTATGCTGATATGTGCCTCCTATGTATCAGGAAAGTATACATTCCCTTTAGAGTTTATAATGGCACCATGTAGATCACTTGTTCAACAAATTCTTGTCATCTCTGCTGACTGAATGCCAAACATCAAGAGTTTTGAATGTCGGGAGCCCATTTTGGTTAAAACAAAATCCGGTTGTCTCTGAATTGAAAACTTGATGGTGGGAAAGTTAATTCCTGATATATTTTGTAACTCTAAATTGTAACTTTCATTGCTTCCAGCAAGAAAAAAAAAACTGACTCAAGCCATCTGTGGCAGTGCATTCCTATAATCTCAGCCTTTGGGAGGCTAATGGAGGAAGATGACTAGCTTATGGGCAGCTTAACAACAACAGTAAAGTCCAAAGCAAAAGGAGTGACTTGAATATTCACCAACTTGACACGGACCCAAGAGCTCACATACCCAGTAGCTAGTAAAGCCTGGAATCCATTAGGATGCCTATATACATTCATGCATGCATAAGTGAGCTTTGAAATTTTAAATGAAGTCCTATGTCTAGCCATGCCATTTGCAAACACATACCATTTCTTCTGGAAATTCTCCCTTTTATTTGTGTATGCCATCTGGGTTTGGCAATGAATCTGGACTAGATTTTTATCCAGTCTGGCCCCCTTAACGTGGGTACACGATGGGAAAGAGGAAGCAGAACTGGCCGCTTCCCTGGCACTGCAGGTTCTGCATCACTGGGTTTTTGCTGCTCATCATTACTGGGTGTTCAGGGAATCTTAAATGCAGATAGCACAGGTAAGAGTGCTCAGCACAGTGCACTGAAATGAGGTGGTCTCTTTACTTGGCAATTTAGCTCCAGGCATTTGCTGCACCACTGCTTTCTATTACATCCAGTCCAGAATCATCACATCTTGAGATTCCCATTTATTTGCTGGTGTTCTTTGCTGTGTTGAGTGTAGCACTGCAATGCTTGTGTTCTTTAACTGCCTGAACCATGGAAGAGAGATCTTTAGTAATCGTATGTCTCAGGACCCTCTATACTTTCTGTCTTTTTCTCCAAACTTAACTGTGTATTCTAATATCCCTAAGTAACCACTGGGTTAGGTCTAATCCATGTTCACCTTTTTATTGTCTTTCCAGAAGGAGGGACCTGTGAAGTGATTGCAGCCCACAGGTGTTGTAACAAGAACCGTATAGAGGAGCGGTCACAAACAGTGAAGTGTTCCTGTCTTCCAGGGAAAGTGGCTGGGACAACAAGAAACAGACCTTCCTGTGTGGATGGTAAGTGATGGGACTTAGCACTGTCTAATGGATGCTCACTCATGAGTGCTCTATATAAACATACAATGTATATTCTTGTGTAAACTAACTGTGTTTCTGGACCATGGGCAAGGCATATCAAACTGTTTTGAAGTTAAATGCCAGAACTCAGAATATATGTAGAACTTTTGTTCCTTGGGTGTTAGGTTTCAATGTCTACTTCAAAATTTGTATTAAAGGCAGATTGCCATTTTGCTGGTGTGGGAGGGTGAGGCATCTGGGAGGTGAATGACCCAAGGTGCTGTACCATCATAGGTGTGGTTAATTGCATTTGAAAAGAGAAGAACAGCTCCCTGTTGTGTCTCTCCTTTTCTGGTTTCCATTGTGATGAGGGATCACAAAAAGCCTCTATCAGTTGCTCAAGACTTGATCTTGAACATCCAAGTCCCTAGAGCTGTGGGAATTAATTTATTAATTTATGTTCTTAAATAGCTTAGTCATTGGTGTTCTATAATAGCAGCATGCACACACACATTCTCACAAACACACACTCAGAGGGGGCAGGGAGACAGAGAAACATCTGGCATAAGGGATTTCAAATAGCATTTAATTTTGATATTTTTAAAGAAAAGTAAAGGAATTTTTAGGACAAGAAATTTATAAATTCAACTTATTTGGCAAGGATTCTGTTGGGATCATGATGGTGTTAATGATAGGAAAGTTGACAGTACTTAATGTTCATTTAGAAGCTATTGAGTGAGCATTAATTATCTGCCAGATATCACTCTACTTGCTTTGGATATATATATATGTGAATGAACACTATTGCCTTGAGTATGTGCCAAAATCTGGTACATGTTATTTTATCTAGTCCTACCAAAAACCTTAATAATGTTATGTGAGTTGTCTATTTTTATGTTATAAGACTAATGCAAATTAAACAGCTTAAAATAACAAAAAATTGACTAGGAGTGTAGTGCAGATGGTAGAATGCTTGCCTAGCATGCACAGTGCCTTGGGTTCAATCCCCAGGACAGCATAATCCTGGTGTACTTGTGCATGTCTGCAATCCCAGTGTTCAGAAGGTAGAAACAGGGTCAAAGTCATCCTTAGCTACATAGGAAGTTTAATACCAGCCTGGGCTACACAAAACCCTGTCTCACATAAATAAATTAAATTCCAAATATTATGCTACTATGCTTTGGATCAAGAATTACATTTAGCTGAAAGCTCTGCCTAGAAAGATCTCATGTAGCTGCCTTTGAGTTCTAAAATGTTTACTGGTGCTACAAAGAGGTTTCAGGGTAGCTTGCTCACAGAGCTGCTAGCCAATGCTATTGTTCCCTGCTATGTAGATCTCTTCACTGGAGCTTGGTACCTTTATGCTATGGTAGCATGTTTTTCCCAGAGTCTACAGAAAAAAACAAACATAAACTCCAATGCCCCTTATGTTAGACCTTAGAACTTAAGTGTCATTGTTTTGTTGATATCTTGTTGGTTACACCAGTCTATCCTCTTCAGAATAAAGATGGGTTGCCAGAACATAGGGACAAACAGACACAAATCATCAGAGGCCGTGTTGGAGGCTGGATTCCAGAGGAAGCTCAGTTCTCTTCCCAGTGCAAGAATAAAAAAACTAAGCATAGCAGAAAAATTCCCTTGATATGTGATTTGAAAGTTACCTCTTCTGAAGGGACATCCTTCAGGCAACTGCTGTCAATTTTCTTCCTTTGATATCTGATCTTTACTTACATTATTTTCCTTTGTAGGGCCCCAATTCCTCTTTGAGCACTTGCTTCACACTCTCACATGTATTAGATCAGACTTGGCATAATAGTAAAGCTTCAGTAAAGCATAGTTAACCAAGATTCCATGCTGTAAATATAATTTCTGAGACAACAGAGTGTGTGTGATTGGTCCAGCTGGGGCAAGAGGTCTACATTTACCTGGTAAACTATAATCAGTAGGACAAATTTACATGGCCACCACATTTGCCCTGCCAGTCCATAGGAAATTCAATTTAATTTTGAATAATGAGATTAACTCAAGTTTGAAAATGTTCTGCAACCAGTTCTGCATAGAGCAGTTTCTCCTAGGAATCACTCAATAGCAGAAGACATCTATCAAGATAGAAGATATCTGTCAAGGAGAGGAGTGTTACTGCTACTAGCTTCTAGCAAGGAATAAACTAAGCATCCATAATACACTACACTACTCCTCTGACTACTCCCAAAATACACATCCAACAGTAATGTCATTGGTACTGAGGTTGACTGAGTTGGACTGCAACTCTGACTGTTCTGTATCACAGTAAACATTATGAGGCAATGCTAAGAAGGGGAAGAAAGGCATTGCTAATAAAGCCATATTGACCCTTTTCAGAAGGAAGCTCTCAACATGGAAGGTAGGTAGGAGGCATTGTACAGAGTAAAGCTATAATGGTCTCTTATGTTCTTGGCCAAAGGAAGCACTTAAGTTGTTACCTATTCTAGCTTGTTTTCATCACTAATGATCTAGAATGGAATTGCCTTCAGATTCTGGATGAAAAACATCAAGTAAAGTGTATTGGATGTGCTAAGAAAGTGGGAAATGACATTTGACAAGTTTATTTCATTTTAGAAACTATTTATTGTCACTATGATTATTTAAAACAAAAGTACCACCACCTATATATTCCAAGCAAAAGCCAATAAAAAGTTCTTTAGTCTGATTATGAATATTCATATTTAAATAACATCCAATTTTCAAATCTGTGGGCATGTATGGACAAGTGCATGTTGCCATCAATAAATTTGTCTGAGGGAGCCTCATACTCTATATAAAAAAATATGGAGCAATCATTTTGATGTAGTTGCTAGAATATTGTGCTGAGCTATTATATCTGGGCAGAATCACAGCTGTACCTGTTAGCAATAGAACAATCTTTGGCAAGGTGTGTCCTTGTAAACACCATGTGTTCTTTTTCCTTCAAAGTGAGGATGAGAAGGAATTTTGCCTTGGGGAATAGTAGGAGTATGCTTGTAATGTGGTTTCACATGGAATGTTCTCAATTGCACTCTCAATATAGCTTCTATTTCTCATCATACTAGTTAAGTGTGGTAGTTGTTAGAAATATCAGTGTCATGTTAATTCAGCATGGTAGCATTTTGGTCCCCATGTGTCCTGAGAATATTTCCCAACCAATCATCCTGGATAACAATAGCTTCTCAGGAGTTCAAGCTCATTGTAGGGATTTTTAAAGCCACAGATATATAATATCCGTACATTAAAAACACCTATGATGCCATGTCCCAAAGATGGTCATGGCTTTACATGATTGCCTCCTGGTCTAAGTCAGACACTAAAAACTCAGACTCATTGGGGATATCTACTAGATTTAAATGCTGAGATACTGATTGATGGAGATGTCATTTTACTTACTATGTGATAAACATTTCCCATGTTTGTGTATATTTTTCCAAACATAATTGCCAAAAGTTACATAGGATTATTTTTTTTTCTTTTTTATTATCATGAACAAAGAAGACACACTTCTATCCCTGTGTATCCTTATTCAAGGTCCTTCCCCCTCCCACCACATCAGGTCATTCTCTCTTCTCCACAACTCCCCATCCCCCCCCCCCCGCCCCGGGCAGGTGATCCCAAGGTCCCACTTCCCGATATTGTTTAGCTCAGCCTCCACTCCTGGCAAATCCAGTTTTCTCCCCCCAACATCAAGACTGAGTCAGGTGTTCTTCTGGGGGGCATGGGACCCAACGAGTCAGTCTAAGGTGTTTCTGATCCCAAGCTGTTCAGTGGTTGTGGTTTGCAGCTTGGGCATGCTTTGCATTTTTCTTGTTTGTTTGTTTGTTTGTTTAGAGCCCACTAATGAGTGAGTACATCCCCTCCTTATCTTCCTGGGTTTGTGATACCTCACTCAGGAGGATATTCTCCAAATTTATCTATTTGCCTGCAAATTTTAGGATATCATTTTTTTTTACTGCTGAGTAGTATTCCATTGTGTAGATGTACCACAGTTTGTTAATCCATTCTTCAGTTGAGGGACATCTAGGTTGTTTCCAGGCTCTTGCTATTACAATTAGCACTGCTATGAACATAGTTGAGCTAATACCTTTGGAGTGTGAATGTGCATCTTTAGGGTATACACCCAGAAGTGGTATTGCTGTGTCCTTGGGGAGATTCATTCTCAATTTTCTGAGAAACCACCATACTGCATTCCAAAGTGGCTGAACAAGCTTACACTCCCACCAATAATGGAGGAGTGTTCCCCTTGCTCTGCATCCTCTCCAGCAGATACATAGAATTTTTAATGGTAAATATTCCATTATTTCTTTAACTGTCCTCTCTACTTTGGTACATTTAGTGTCTTTTTTTCAGTTTCCCTTCCTCTCTTCCCTAAGATGTAGAAACAAAAGGTCAACTTGGGCTTTCAGCTCCAGGAGTCCTTATGCATAGTTAAACCAGTATCTGATTGGACAATGACTGCCTCTTCCTACTAGATATCATAGGAATTGTGCCTTCTGGGATCATTGTCATAAACTAGGTAGAAGTGTTTCTGTGAACAATGCTTTTAGTTATAAATAATGATTGAGGATTTACTGTGCAAGGCCTCTTTCTCTCTCTCTCTCTCTCTCTCTCTCTCTCTCTCTCTCTCTCTCTCTCCCCCTCCCCCTCTCTGCGTGTGCGTGTGTGTGTGTGTGTGTGTGTGTGTGTGTGTGTGTGTGTGTGTGTGTATGGTGTGTTGGGGAGGACATGTTTTATGATAAAACTTTCATACAAGTTTTTCTATTTAGAGTTCATCAAGTAATATGTATCTATTTTAACTTGAGTAAATATGTGAGGAAAGATCTATATTAATTTTTTTAATGCACTATAAATATCAGCCTCAGTCTAAACTAGTCAAAATCCAATTTGACTTTGTAACTTCACTTGCCTATGAGGATGACTATTTCAGAAACTCCTATTCCCGTTGATTTTGACTTGAGGTTCTTATATTCTTATGTCTTTCTTTCTGTCATAAGACATTGGGAGGAGTGCAGAAGCAAGTTTCTGCTAGAGATCATTATATCCTTCATCCATGTGCATCCCAGGGTCTTTTTAAAACTCTTTATTGATACAATAAAACAGTCACTACATTCCTTGTCATTTCTGTGACACAAACAAGCCATTGTAGGTCAGTACAATTTGTCCTGCTCCTGGCTTGTAGTAAGCCTACAACACAAGAATAAATAAAAAGAAAAGGGCAAAAAGATTCTAACAGGGTAGAAGACTGGAAGACATGCGAAGAGAGGCCACATGGGTAGAGACACATATAGAGGTGTAATGGGATTGTGTTCTGTTCTATTGTAACTAATTGTCCCACCTACTGGTTTAATAAAAATGCTGATTGGCTAAAGGTAGACAGAAAGTGTGGGTGAGGCTACCAGATTAAGAAAACTCTGGGAACATCTCATAGCAGAGCAGAGACACCACAGAGATGCCTGGAGACACAACAATGAGATGGCAGCAGACACAGAGGAAAAAAGCTGAAATGCTACTTGGAGAAAAGGTATTAAGTCACATAGATAAACAGGATAAGAACCATGGGTTAGTTTAAGGATAAAGAGTTTGCAAACTATATAACTGGGTTCAAGTTCAACCAGGGTAAAAATAATATAAATGTCTATGTGATTCTGTGGGACTGCGTGTATCTCTGTGTGTCTGCAGGACTTTTAGTCTTCGGGTTTGCCTGTCTGCAGGCCTGAACTTCAGGGCTACAGTAGAAAGGGTAGGCCAGAAACCTAATACTACAGGGAGAACAGTAAAGGTAGTGGATTAGAAAGGGTATTCCACAAACACTAAACACAAACAGTAGACAGATCCATCCACAAAACAGCTTGATTCATTGTCTTGAAGACCTGGTCTATTCAGTCTTGCTTTAGTTGTTTACGGCTTGTTTCTTTTTTGAGGGGGGGTGTGCTTTTATTTTTGAGATTATAATATAATCACAGCATTTTTCTTTCATTTTACTCCCTCCAAACATTCTTATGTACCCCTCCACCCCTCCTGGCTTTCCTGTTATTCCAAATGAAATTGAATATTGTTCTTTCAAGGTCTGTAAAAAATTGTGTTGTGATTTTGATGGGAGGTGCATTGAATCTGTAGATTGCCTTTGGTAGAATTGCCATTTTTACTATGTTGATCCTACCAATCCAGGAATATATAGGAGAGCTTTCCATTTTCTGATATCCTCTTCAATTTCTTTCTTCAGTGATTTAAAATTTTTGTCAAATAGGTCTGTTACTTCTTTGGTTATAGTTACTCCAAGGTATTTAATACTATTTGCAGCTATTATGCAGGGTGATGTTTCCCTTATTTCTTTTTCAGCCCTTTTATCTTTAGTGTATAGAAGGGCTACTGATTTCTTTGAGTTAATCTTGTATCCTGCTACTTTGCTGAATGAGTTGATCAGCCGTAGAAGTTCCCTGGTAGAATTTTGTGGGTCACTTATGTATACAATCATATCATCTGCAAATAGAGGTAGCTTCACTTCTTCTTTTCCAGTTTCTATTCCATTAATCTCTTTTCATTCTCTTATTGCTTTAGTTAAAACTTGAGAACTATATTGAATAGATAAGGGGCAAAAGGACATCCTTGTCTAGTTCCTGATTTTAGTGGGATTGCTTTGAGTTTTTCTCCATTAACTTTGATATTGGGTGTCAGCTTCTTGTAAATCACCTTATTATATTTTGATATTTTTCCTGTATTCCTGTCTCTCCAGGACTATTATCCTAAAGGAGTGTTGGATTTTCTCAAAGGCTTTTTCAGCGTCTAAGGATATGATCATGTGTTTTTTTTGTTGTTTTTTTTTTTACTTCAGATTGTTTATATGATAAATGACATTTATGTTTTTTTTTTTGTATGTTGAACAATCCCTGCATTTCTGGGAGGAAGCCTACTTGATCATGGTGTATGATATTTCTTACATGTTGTTGTATACGGTTTGCCAGAATTTTGTTGAGAATTTTAGCATCAATGTTCATTAGGGAAGTTGGTCTGTAATTCTTCTTCTTTGTTGCATCTTTGAGTGTGTTGGGTATTAGGGTGATTGTGGCCTCATAAAAAAGAGTTTGGCAATATTCCTTCAATTTCTACTGTGCGAAAGAATTTGAAGAGTATTGGTAATAACTCCTTTTTGAACTATGCACTGAAACCACCCAGACCTGTTTTTTGTTTGTTTGTTTGTTTGCTTTTTGATTTTTTTTTAACTTGGGAGGTTTTTAATGACAGCTTGAATATCCTTTAGGGTTATAGGTCTGTTTAGGTATTTAATCTGATCTTGATTTAATTTTGGTAAATGGTACCTGTCCCAAAAGCTGTCCATTTCTTTTAGGTTTTTCATTTTTATGGAGTATAGGTTTTCAAAGTATAACCTGATAATTCTCTGGATTTCCTGGGGGTCTGTTGTTATGTTTCCCTTTTCATTTCTGATTTTGTTGATTTGGATACTCTCTTTCTCTCTGCTTTTTGATTAGTTTGTATAAGGTTTTATCTATCTTGTTGGCTTTCTCAAAGAATCAACTCTTTGAGTCATTGATTTTGTATTGTTCTTTTTGTTCCAATTTTATTGATTTCAGCTCTAAGTTTGGTTATTTCCTGCCTTCTACACCTTCTAGGTGAGTTTGCTTCTAATTGTTCTAAGGCTTTCAGCTGAGCTGTTAGTTTTCTAGTGTTGCATTTCTCTAGTTTTTTCATATAGGCATCTAGTGCTATGAAGTTTTCTCTTAAGACTGCTTTCATTGTGTCCCACAAGTTTGGGTACATTTTGGATTCATTTTCATTAAATTCTAGGAAACCTTTGATTTCTCTCTTTATTTCTTCCTTGACCCAGAAGGGGTTCATCTGAGTGATGTTTAGTTTCAATAAGTTGGTAGGGTTTCTGTGATTTTTGACATTGTGGGATTCTAACTTTAGGCCCTGGTGGTCTGATATGATACAAGGGATTATTTCCATTTTTTTTTGTATCGACTGATATTTATTTTATGACCAATTATGTGGTCAAATTTAGAAAACTTCCATGTGTTACTGATAAACATGTATATTCCTTTGCATTTGGTTGGAAGCTTCTTTAAATATCTATTAAGTCCATTTGCATCATAACCTCTGTTAGACCCCTTATTTTTCTGGTGAGTCTCTGCCTGGTTGACCTATCCAAGGGTGAAAGTGGGATATTGAATTTTCCCACTATAAGAGTGTAAGAGTTGATGTTGATTTGAGCTTTAGTATTGTTTCTTTTACATGGGTAGGTGCCCTTATATTAGGGGCATAAATATTCAGGATTGAAATCTCATCTTGACCAAATTTCCAGAGAGGAATAAATAATGTCCTTCCTGGACTCTTTTAATTGATTTTAGTTTGAAATCTACTTTGTTCGATTTAGGATGGCAATACCAGCTTGTTTGTTAGGGCCATTTACTTGGAAAATCTTTCCCAACACTTTACTCTGAGCCTGTTTCTGTCTTAAGGTTGAGGTATGTTTCTTGTATGCAGCAGAAGGATGGCTTCTGTTTTTGTATCTATCATGTTAGTGTGTGTCATTTTGATTTTAAGGGATTTTAGTGACCATTGATTGATATTTCCTGTTATCTTTTGTGGTGGGTTTTATATTTCTTTTCTCTGTGTTTTTCTTCTGTGGGGTTATTGACTATTTGTGGTTTCTTGGGTGTATCTGGGATCCTTAGCTTGGAGTTTTCCCTCTAATGCTTTCTGAAGGACATAATTTGTAGATAAGTATTGTTTAAGTCTGCCTTTGTCATGAAACATCTTGTTTACTCCATATATGGTGATTGATAGCTTTGCTGGGTACAGTAGTCTAGGTTGACAGCCTTGCTCTTTCAGTGTGTGTGTAACTTCTGACCCAGACCTTGTTGCTTTCATTAAATATTAGGATGCTATTCTGATGGGTCTGCCTTTATAGGTAAGTTGGCCCTTTTCTTTTGCAGCTCTTAAAATTTTTTCTTTTTTCTGTTGCTTTGTGGCTTCATTATTTTGTGGCAAGTGGACATTTTTGGGGGTCAAATCTTTTTGGTGGTCTGTAAGCTTCTTGTATCTTTATAGGCATCTCCTTCTTTAAGTAGGGAAAGTTTTCTTCTATGATTTTATTGAATACATTATCTGTGCTTTTGAGCTGGTATTCTTCGCCTTCTTTTTTTCCTATTATTCTCAGGTTTTGTCTTTTCATGGTGTCCCAAATTTCTTGAACGTTTTGTGTTATGGCCTTTTTTGGTTTTGGTGTTTTTTTTTTTTTCCTGGGTAAGACACAATTTTTAATTTACCTTATTAGTACACACATGGCTTCAGTGCTACCACAAAGAGAAATGATTTTACATGCCAATGCAGTAAATTATGTAGGCTATATACATGAATTCTGTGTAACCTGTCACAGTCAGATATCTCTTACAATAGAAAAGAAAATATCCAAAAGGTCTGTGTCACACAAGCCAGAGAAAATCTTTGCAGAAAACATAGCGAGGAAGGCTTTGCACTGAACATTAATTAATACAAATATTTCTCAATAATGCAAACCCCAAAAGTTTAATTGTAAATGTAAGAAAAATGGACAGTTATATATCTGTCCAAAGATGAGATAAAAGTAGCTAACTAGCAAATGAAAATATACTCAGTATCACTGGTTTTCAAATAGTCACAAATCAAAACAGGAAGACACCATTTTAGTAGGAGCTCAATAATAATCACAACAATAATAAAAACCCTGTACTAACAATAAACTTATTTTGTTTATCTAATCACCTGTCTCCAGAATTTGCATTGATTCTTCTTTGAAGCTGCTGTCAATTATTCCATTATCACTCACATCAGGATTTCTGTCTGAATATTTGATTATGCTGACCTTGAATATGGATCTAGAAGTGAAGGTACTGGATCAATTGGAAACTGTTTACTTGACTACCTTGCTGGCTATTATTCAGACTGGCTATACCATTTCAACTTCTATCAGCAAATATGAGGGTTCCCATGATGCTGATTTCTAACTAACATTTGTTATAGTTTGAGATCTTAGGTTTTATCCAATATGGCTTCCTTTAAGACAATGGTTCTCAAGCTATGGGTAGCAAATTTTAGAGGTTAATTGATTCTTCAAAGAAGTCATATATCAGACATCCTTCATATTAGATATTTACTTTACAATTCATAATAGTTACAAAATTACAGTTATGAAGTATTAACAATAATAGTTGTATGTGTGTCAGTCAGGTTTTGGTGTTTTCTTTTACTGATGTATCTATTTTTGCTATTGAGTCTTCCACTCCAGAGAGTCTCTCTTTCATCTCTTGGATTCTGTATTTCCAGCTCTTTTCTTCAGGATTTCTTTTTCCACCTTTGCTTCATTTTGTGCCATTTATATTGCTTCTATTTCACTTTTTAGTTTCTGGAATGTTTCTTTCATTTTTTGGTTTTCCTTTTCTTGGTTTTCTTTCCAGGATTTGTTGATCTCTTCCAATTTTTGTTTGTATTTTCTTCCATTACTGTAAGAAAATTTTTATATCCTCTTTAAAGGCTTCAATAATCTTCATAAAGGTATTTTTGGTGTTGTTTCCTTCTGTTTCATCTTCATTGCTCTGTTCGGGTCTTGTAGTAGAACCATAAGTTTCTTCTGGTGTTGCCTTATTGTTCTTTATATTGCTATATGTATTCTTGCACTGGCGTCTGCCCATGGCTTCAGTGGCTCACAATTAATCAGCTCCTAATCTGCTGTGGCTAGAGGGCATGTGTGTCTGTCTCCTGTCTGCTCTGTGCAAGGGTTCTGTTGATCATTGACATTGCTCTGGACAGGTGATTGTGTTTTCAAGGCCTTCAATCCTTGTCTGATGATGCAGTTCACTATGGAGACAGGGCCCAGCTGGGCAGGGCCTAGAGCCTTCTACTTGGGTATAAGCTGGGTCCTGGAGAGGAATTCTCTGGACTGTTGCCCAGGAGATGGAATCTGCTCACCTTTGACTCTGTTCTGGATGGGGACAGAGTTTCAAAGCCCTCAGTCCTGCCCAAGTATTAAATATTTTAGTGACTGAAAAGGAGCTTATTTGGAATTTTCTTCTGTTACTTGACATCTGCTACATGAAGCACCATGTGTGGGATCAGATGTGATATATCAGAAGTGCCACTATTTGCCACTTCTAACATTGGCCTTTCTCTTAGAAGGGTAACATCAGCATACTTAATAGAACCACCAAATTCAGATGGCTTCATCATAAATGAGAGATGTCATTTCTGTGAGGAAAGTACACTCCTCGCTTTAGAAGAGAATCTTAGATGTCATCACATGTAAAATGGTGGCATTTGCAGATATGGATTTTAAGTTATATGTAAGTTCTTGTTGAAACAGCATTGATTCCCCAACTTCAGATCAGTACCTGCCCAGGACCTAAAGAAATCACAGGACTGGAGTAGCTTTTGCACATCCTAATTGAAGGCCAGTCTCTGTATTTGCTTTTTTTCATGATGAAAAGAGCAGGAAGCTGGTTAGCTGCAGAGCAGCTACCACTATACTATTCTCCATAATCTTCCTATCATCTCCTTTCAGTTTGCAGGAGTAATAGCGATTGCTCCCCACTGAACCATCCACACATCAGTCCTTCGGCAACAGAGTACCATAAGATTAGAATTGTATTTGGATAGGATACCCCATGTCTCCTCAGGTTTCATTCTTTCTTATACTGATCCCTAAAGACTGGGGAATGAGTGGAATGTGAATAATTTAGTCAATTTTCTACTATTTCCCAGCTGAAAGCAAAATATTTTATAATTTACTTTTAAGTGCAAAGTAGTAAGCAACATGATATATAAAATAATGTATGTATACACTCTATAGTAGAGACATGCATTAAAACATTATACTTTATCTCATATAATATATAGTTATTTGCCAGTGAGAACTATTCAGAAGGAACTTATGTATATAGGTACAGCAAAGGGAGAGTAAAACTAGAAGTAATTGTCTCTTTCCCCCATTCCCTACAATTATTTTACAATGTAATTGCCCAAAGTAACCATTACACCTTTACAGAAAATAATTAGACACACACAGGCCTATAATGTGCATGCACAAAACTTCATAAAACAAATGTTATTATATTAAATAGAATGATCCATGCCTATAATGTGATAGCATAGCATGGGAGTATACCTCAAATAAGCCACTGAAACTGAAATAGAAATGGCTGCCAAGTTGAAAGAAAATCACTGGACATTACTCATTTAGAGAAATGTAAATTAAACACCAAGATGCAGTTTCATCAATCAAGTAGACAGAGATGAAAAGTTTGGTAATATCCAGTCTTAAGGAGGGAGGAGAGAAAAATTACATTTAAATCATACTCAGTGACAAACGGCTTACAAACTCAATTAGTTAGCTACTCTACTCTGTGTGGCTCACCAAAGGAGGAATGATAAATACGGAAATTTGTAATGAGACTGGATATGTTGAGAACCTAATAAAAATTGGATGTGTTATAGCTGTTTGTGCTAACTTTTATTTAGCAACAGTTCTTGGGCATTTAATTTCTTGCATTTTCACACATGTTGGGTCCATGGATCTATTCAGCAGCTCAAAGATCAGAGAACTTGGTGTCATTTCAGTGGGAAAATTATGTATGAAATTACATTTGGTGCAGAATAATACATGTTTGTGACAAAATACATGTAATAAAGTATAAGATATGCATGCATGCATTTGTGTATGCATGTATGGGTGTATATGTATGCATGCATATGTGTGTTTGTGTGTGTGAGAGACAGACAGAAACAAATAAAGAGATTATGATATGGTATATCCCCAATCCCTGTCAGTTGTCTACCTGCTATATATTTGGTGACACATAATACTATTTTCATAAATAAAGATAGTTTTCTCAATGCAATTCCAAGAATCTTTGGTTATCATTTATCTCTAAAGAGACCAGGTGTTTTCATAGACCTGTTGTTCTCTGACATGAGTTCACTTTTAATTATTTTTTTCTTTTCCCCAACGGGAGGGAAAATGCTGTTCTAAACATAAAGAGCCACCTCCTCATCCTGTAGCTAGGCATGGGCCTTGAGAAGTCAGGGTTTCAGGGTCTTGTGCTATTAATGCTCTGACCATATGAACAACAAACAAGCCTTGTGTATTATTTAAGACTTCTGGGAAAATCCATGGCCCTGTCCTCTGCACTGCTGTTGGACTCTGCTGGGATAGTAGTATATTTCTACACAGTACCTTCTGATGATGTCGTCTAAGTAAACAGCAATACAAATGGCCCCTTCTGACATGCACATATAAATTCATACCACTGAATAATACTTTAAAAAATGAATACTTTCCCCCATCTCCTGAAGTTTATTGAATCTCTGAAGACTTACTCCTAGTGCAAACAGGACATGAGTTGCCTACTGTGGTGGTTAATGATGACTTCAAATTGCATCAAAGAAACAAGCCTGTAAGGCCATCTGTGAGAGAATTTCTAGATTAGGCTAGTCAATGTAGGAAAACTCAACAGTCCATGTGTATGATGCCATTTCACAGACTATGATCCAAGATGACGTAAAAGAAAGCAACCCAGCATTTGTTGCTCACTGCTTTCAAACTATAGGTGAAATGTTACTGGCTGCCTCACTCTCCTACCACGCCCACCATGACATTCCACTCTAATGGGCTGTATCTGCCTGAGCTATAAACAAAATTGTAACCTTAGATGCTTGTGAAATTTCTTTGCCACAGTAACAAGGATTTATAATACATACTAACCAGTTAGCAGAGACTCAGAAATAACTGCATTCAAAATCTATTTAGCCATAAGATTGAAGAACGCAGGGTTTATTTACTTCCTCCACTTCAGGATTCTGTGAGTTGAGCCAGGATACACAAGAAAGTCTCATTGGTAAGAGAAATGTAGTCTTGTACAGCCATGGCTAAATGCCTGCAGTGACAGGTTAATTATCCTCACTTCTAGGACCACCAGCTCTATAACTTAATACACAAGACTTCCATATACATTTTTAGGTCCACACTCTGTCCCCTCTCTTTTGACTTTTAATGGACTATCAATAGCAGATAGCACATGACACATTAATTCTCCAAGAGGAGTCATAATCACAAGCACTTCAAAACCTCTTAGCCTTTCTCTATCCAACATATGTTATCTTTTAAAATGAGATGAGGAACCTGGGCTTCAAGATGTACAAAGGAGGCGGAGAGGCAATCTCATGCACAAATTTCTCAGGACCATCTGGATGGGTTTACTGTATCCACCTGACAAAGAACATAGGTACAAGAATCTCATCATTCCAATTTACCCTGTTTTACTTGCAAAAGAGAGAATGTGATGGTTAATATCAATTGTCAACTTGATGAGGTCTGGAATCACCTAAGATATGAACCTTTGGGCATGCTTATGACACATTATCTTTGTTGGGTTAGCTGAGGTGAAAAGGCCTGCCCACTTAGATGGTACCACTCTCTAGCTTGGATCCTTGATTATATAGAAAGAAGAAAGAGAATTCAACTCAGGCATCCATTGTTTGCTGTTTACACATATTACTTCTGTGATCAGCTCCCTTAAACTCCTTCTGCCATGAATTTCCTGCAAGAAACTGTGAACCAAAATAGCTCCATTAAGTTCCTTTTTAAAAATATTTAATTTTTGATATTTTAATATAATTACATCATTCTACCTTCCTGTTCCTCCTCCAAACCCTCTGGTGTACTCTAGCTAGCCTTCCTTGAAATTTACAGCTTCTTCATCTTTCATTTTTGTACTTGTGTATATGCGTGTTTCTTAATATACAAATTCAAATTGTTTAATTATATTGTTACTTGTTTGTGTGTGTGTTTCCATAGCTGACCATTTGATATTGGATAGGCAAATAGTATGTTTTTCCCTTGGGAATACTGTTCCCCTGCTCCCTGGTTTAGGCAGTTATATTGGGGAAACATCATGGGCATAGCTTCAGACATTTTTGGGAGATGCAATCTCACAGCAAACTTTTTGTTTCTCTGGCCTCTATACTCTTTCTGCTCCCTCTTCTGAAATGAGCCTTGTGTCTTAGATTCAGGAGTCATATTGTAGATGTAGCAGTTAGGACTAGACTTCACAACTGCATTTGGTAGGTTGTGATTTTATGTAATGGTCTATGTTGCAAAGAAAAGTTTCCTTGATAAGGAGTAAGAACCACTTTTATCAGTGGGTATAAGGATAAGTATTTAGAATATAGTTAGGGATCATGCTAGTTTAAGAAGTGGTGCTTGAAGGTTCTCTTCTTAGATCTGTGACTTCAAGTAATCTTTGGTAGTTTATATGGCTTCCAGTACTGTTAGGATTTTTTGCAGATCTAGCATGGTATGAATAGGAATTATCAGGTTATCTGGCTGTGGATTTCTATGAATGCAGAGGCCTCATGGGGGGAAGTGATGGAGGCAGTGATGGGTAGCAGGAGACTCTTAGAAAATGTTTCTATGTAAAAGGACTTTATTATAGATTAACAGAGAAACAGAGGAGGGAGGGGGAAGAGGAAGAAAGAGATAGATAGATAGATAGATAGATAGATAGATAGATAGATGATAGGTAGATAGATTGATGATAGATAGATAGATAGACAGACAGACAGACAGACAGACAGATAGACAGATAGATGATAGAGAAATAAGGAGTGCTCCCAAGGCAGAACAAAGGAAGAGAGGGACTCAGAGGCAGGAATCCTTCTTTAAATGGTGCTTGAAGTCAGAACTCAGAGGAAGGCGTGGCTTCAGAGACTAGAAGTACCAGGCATAATTTCTTCTTGTTAAATAGATCTTAAGTCCAATTAGAGAGCTTTGTTTGCATCCATGATATCAATGTGACTATTGTACCTTTAGGGTCATTGTGCTTGATGTTAGAAATGTCTTTCTTGTTTTCTGGCTCTTGGGGGAAGCATTGCCAGACAAGATGGAACTTTTTTTTATTTAAGATGTGTGTGTATATTTATTCAGTGACTTACATGCATTGTAGGTAGATATTTAAAGTATACTTCTTATCACCTTTTTAGGGACCTTACCTTTACTTCACCCTCTTCTTTCCTTCCACATTCATCTCCCCTTCTAATTAAGAGAACTCAACTATTCTTCCATTTCCCCTTCAGATAGTTTATTCCTTGCCTGATAATTCCCCTTACTATTTCTCATCAGCAATATTTCCTTTTTACTTTTGTCATAAGATTTAATATGAGCAACAGAAAAGTAACTACAACAATGAGCAAGCTCAATAATACCTAATATTATCTGATCTTTTCCTTATAATGTTAAGTCTAAAGTTCCAATGAACTGTCGGCTCATGGTACTCATGTAAGTAACATGACTGGGCCATTAACCAGCCACTCTTTCAAAGTAAGGCCACATTTTTTTTTTAAATTTGGAGTGACTTGCATGTACTAATTTAGAAATTGTTACTCATTTTCTCCTTTGGTATACATGAAGTTTTCTTTGCATTGGTACTGTACTCACCAATATCCTCCACAGTACAACTAGCACAAACCACCATATCAGTAGTTCCTCAAAGAAAAAGGGATATTATACTGGAGAGAGTTTTCCAGAATCATAAAATTCAAAATCATGAACTGCTACAGAATAGGCCATAGGGCAGCTAACTGGGATGCTATCAGAGCCAGTCTATGTCCACTGTGTCTCACTGATAATATCTTTTATTTGGGACCTTCCAGATTGTTACAGTGCCCTTTTGTCTCTACAAATGAGGCAGCTGTCCCCAGCAATTGAAAATAGTATCATTTACGTGGATCATTTTTTTTATAATTTGATATTAAAATTGGTAATATCATTTGTTTATAATTATTTAATACTAAAAGTTAAAAAAATTACTGGATTCTCAGTTTCTTCCAGACACCGTGTGTTATATGTATTATTTCCTATGATTCTTTCACGATGTGTATATGGTAAGCACTACTGATAGAAAAGGAATCTAGTAACTTCTTCCAGGACACGGTAGAGACTTCAAGTGGGCCCCCTAGTGGAGAATCTCTGGAAAGACTAGTCAGGACATGGCATCTGAGGTATGAATGTGACAGTTCTACAGAGAACACAGACTTCAAGCATGCCGAGCTCCTCCTTACGCCATCTTTCCAACACATACACATCATTGTTCACTGTTCAAAAATGTCAAATAAAGAAATTTTCTCCATTCCTTAATTTCAAAACTTCACAAAACACTTATTTTGGATATTAGCTAATTTCTCCATGTAAAATGACTCTTTCTTACTCCTCAAGAGATCTGTTCTCCCTCTTGTTTCATGATTCACTTGTTCTCTTCCACAATGTGTAATTTATATCCACTGACTCTAACACACCAAGGATAATGTCTGTCTTTCCTGTTAGATTCTCTGCTACATGGACAGAAGGCATTCTTTTTTCAACTTTGTGCTAAAAAATTTGGAAACATTTCTGGCACATGGGCAATGTTCTCTATAATTATTGAATAGATGGATGAATGGGTGGATGGATTTCCCTAGCAGAGAAGAGTAAAAGTTACATACTAAGTTGTGGAAAATACTACGAAAGTGTTCTTAGGGAGTACTTTTGGGAAGCTGGGAGACTTCTGTAGTAAGAAGTCTGAGATGTGCCATACACATATAAATAGTAGAGCAAGCATTTCAGACAAAGAGAACAGCATGGGGAAAAGCCATGGGTTTTGATCAAGACCTTGAGAGAAAGCTATTATGGCTAAAAACCAATGAACTGTGAGATGGTATGCAAGAACAGGTGGGAAAGACAGATGGGGCCACACATTAAAAGGTGACATAATGAAGCTGGGTGTCACCACTTCCTGAGATGATTCCTAGGTCTGAGATGTGTTAATCAAGACAATAAAATAGGAGTCTGCAGTGAGAAATTGGATGATGAGCTCACAGGAGATTTTGTAATTAAGGAGATAGCACACAGGGTTCTTTGCTAAGACAAAAACTCCTATGTGGTGTTTGACAACAGACTTCAAAACCTCAGCAATATTATTTCAGACCATGCCAAAGCAAATAAAGCAGAATTATCTTTTAACATCTGCAACTTTTGCACATGCCATCCTTCCTATGATGGCCATCACCCACATCTCACATACTCTTCACTTCTGACTCCTCACCCTGCCACAAGTAAACTTTGTGGCCTCTCCCAACTCAAACAAAATAAACATTTTGGGTGGAATTTCCAGATATTACTTCTTAAGCCCACCTTTCTATTTTAGATAATATTTTTACTCATAGATAGGTTCCTTTCACAGAGAGGAATCAGCACAGGGAGCCTTGCAGTACATTTCAAGATGACAACGAACTTCACAACATGTCAGTTCATCTTCCCTTTTCCCACTTCCCTCATTTGTGACAATCCATTTCTTTTTATTTTATTGCTATTTATTAATTATACAAAGCAATGGCTTTCATTATGACATTCCATATGTACATAATATACTTCGATTGTCTTCAAATTCCGACTGCCTTATTCTCTTTCCCTTCCACTGTCCCCTTCTTCAACATCCAAGACTTCCTTCTACTTTCTATGTATATCCTTATTATTTCTTTTTCTTTATCTATTATTATCACATGTGTATATATATGTATACACATAAATATATACATACAACCTACTGAGTCCATCTGGTGTTGTTTCTATGTATATGTGTTTAAGTCTAACCACTTAATATTGGGATCTTGTCTGTAGTGTGGATTCTAATTGGTCTTAATAATAAAAACCCAGAGCCAGATATCTGGGTAAATGGTGAAAGATCAGAGAGACAAAGGAGCCAACCATGGCTACCTCTTACCTTGCCAACTCGTCAGCCGAGAAGGAGGTGAGCTCCTGTCTCCTCCTATCTTACATTTCTCTTTCTGCCCAGCCATATCTTTTCTTGTTTCACCCTCCCAAGTGCTGACATTAAAGGCATGTGCCACCACTGTCTGCCTCCCAAGTGCTGACATTAAAGGCATGAGCCACCACTGTCTGCCTCCCAAGTGCTGACATTAAAGGCATGAGCCACCACTGTCTGCCTCTATTTTTAACTAGTGCCTAGCTCTGCTCGATGATCTCCAGGCAAGCTTTATTTGTTGGAGCAAACAAAACATCATACTTGTGTCTGGAGAATATTCTCTTTGTGTGTCTGTTGCTCTCTATCCCTCTCTGTGTGTCTGGCACTGTCTATTGTTCTCTCTGAGGTCATTAATTTCCCATTGTTTTTCTATTAGATGGATCCTTGTAAGATTTCCCTCGTCCATATTGGTATGCCAACTGCCGTTGTCACTGTAAGGTCTTGTTTAGAAAACCATATTGTTGATATTTCATGGATGTAGCTTTCTCGTCCCATATAGAAGACACAGTCTCTCAGCAGACATCTTGGTGCTCTGACTGTTAAGATCTTTTCATCCTCTCTTTCTCAATGTACCCTGGACCTTAGCTGTAGGAGTTGTATCACAGACGTGTTAACTATGGCTGGACACTTCACAATTACTTGTTCTCTGCATTTTGACAAGTTGTGGGTTTCTGTAATACTTATCTCTATGTGAATTAACAACACCATATTCTATATATCTACACACCTCCCTCAAACCTCCTAAACACATGTATCACCAGATGCAAACATACCTCCTAAAATCTCAAGTGGGGTAGATAAAATTCAAAAGAGTGTGTGTATGAATATAGAGATGGTGGAAAATCCATTGCTCCTCTCATTGCCACTTAAATTATCAAGCATATGTCTGAGAAATTACATAAAAAATACGTTGTACACTACAGAAATTTCCCATTTTCCTTAGCATCACTTATAGCCAATTTTTAATAATAATTATGGGAGCTGATAGTTATTGAGCAAAGAATATGTGAAATATTCACTGACAAAATTGCTAGCAGTTAACATTTAACCTTTTTAGTAATGCCTGAGAAGCAAACTCTGTGTTTATGATACACTGTGTATGCTTTCATGTGTGTGAATTCATGTGTGTAAGCACATATACACACACGGAGAGATGTGGAGGTCTGAGGACAACCTCTATCTGTCCTCTTGCTCTGCCCTGTTTGACAAAATGACTCTTTCCATTGTTTGTTGTGTTCATTTCATAGCCAACCTATGAACTCTTGGGAATTCTTGTGTCTCTATCTCTGCCTTCCATGCCATTTCACAATGGAAACTCTGGGATTAGAGGTATGTTTTACTCTACACAACTCTGCATAGTTTCTAACTTATATTCTCAGGGTTACAAGTCAAATGCTTTACATACATATTCCCAGCTCATGTTGCATATTCTTATTACCCTCATCTTCTTGGTAATAAAAGTGAGCACAAAATGAGAAAGGACTTTCCCATGATGACAAAGCTCCATACATTAAAACCAGGCTTCAATGTCAGTAATTGAAAAGTAGCACCCATGTAAGGTAAGAGGTTGCATTTATTCCCATAGAGACAAATGGGACCTTTCAGTGGCACTTGAAAATCTCGAAGCCTAAAGCAGAGATAGGCCTATATTGTCACTCTAGTTTTTCCATTGATTATTCTCACACCCTTCAACATGCTATTCCTCTGGAACCATGATTTCTCACCTGTGAACAAGGAATGAAACAATGCTGTATTAAAAAATCAATGAAAATATTGTCATAGTTAGGGTTCCTATGCTGTGATAAAACATCATGATCAAAGGAACTTGAGGAGGAAATGATTTGTTTCACTCAGAGTTCCATATAACAGTTCATCATCAACAGTAGTGAGGGCAGGATCTCAAATGGGGCAGGAACCTGAATGCCGAGGTTCCTGCTTGGGATGCTCTTTTCATGCTTGGTCTCCATGGCTGCTCATTCCATTCTCTTCTAGAGCCCAGGACTACCAACCCAAGAGTGACAATGCCTACAATGGGCATTACCCTCCTCTATGTATCACTAATTAAGAAAATACCCCACAAGCTTGCCTATAGCCTGACATTATGGAGGCATTTTCTACTCCAATACATGTAGCATGTGTAAGACCCTGAACACCATTCCCAGCACCATCAATATAAGAAAGAAAGGAAACTCAAAGAATTTTGCCAGGTGTGATACAACACACCTGCCACGGCACTGGGGGGCTGAGGAAGAGGGAAGGTCAACCTGGCCCTCATAGTGAGATTCTGTCTCAAAATTTTCAAAACTAAAAAACCCTAAAAGATAAATACTTCCTCTCCCATCTATTGTTTTATTAAGAAACAGAAGAAACATTCTCTCAGCTGTTACAACGCACTGCATGCAATCAGATACAGCCAAAGAACCTAAGCAGATCTCACATTTCACCATTATTATACCACACTAGAGAACACCATGTGACTAATGCCCTTCTTTGTAGTAGGCCATATGCCAAGGGTTTTAAAAAATCCATTTTTGTACAAACAAAAAAAAGTCCTTAACAGACACTTTCTACCTCTCAGTATTGCTAAAGTTCTAGACAGAGACAAAAACACATAGAGTGAATTCACACAAACCTTGGACCAAAGGAAAAATGGTTTGATAAGCTGATGACAGTGCCTACAGAGAAACTCTGTAAATGGCTTTTCCAGCCTGCTGACTGACTATTAGAATTTCAGGGTACACTTCAGAGTTAACACCATTTCTTTAAGACTTGTCATTTTTGACGGGTTCAACTTGTAAACCTTGAGATTCAGGAAAATTCTAACACAACTTCATTTCTAAATCATAAAAGTCTCACAGATACCCATCCTCTTCAACACTGAGCCTCAGAGCTAGAGTACACAATCCCTCTGGCTATTATGTGAAGTGTGTGGCTATGGGGGTGAGCTGAATGCTCAGAGAACAAGCAAGTTATAGATGAGTTGGGTTCATATCCAAACTGAGACTTGGTAGGAACAGCATAGAATGTTTAAATCAGAGGGAATAATATCTATAAAACTGTAGAGGCAACAAATGAGGTTGCGATGAAATGACAATGAACTGAAAGTTGACTGTGCCTGGGTAGAAATTCCATAAGATGAATCTGTAAAGAGGCAATCAGAGTCCTCACAAAGAGGTGAGCTCATGAACACACTGGCAGGTACAATGACTAGTCAAATGAACCTCTGTCCAAGAGATGCTGAAGAGCATTTTGTCTTGGTACTTAGGAGGTCAATATTGGAGAATCAGAGAGAGGAGGATCCTCATTTAGGCTACCTTAGTCAGTGAAAGAGTGATCCAGGTGGACATTATAAGGAATGATTTCTGCACCCAGATACATGCTCACTCACACACACACACACACACACACACACACACACACACACTCCAAAGTTTTTGTGAAAACCATGATAGTAAGGAGTCAGTTGAGGTCTGTGATGATGTCCTAACAAGGCAGAGAAAACACATTACACTGTGGGAATTGAAGAGCACGTTGACTCTCTTCCAGCTTATACATTAGACTCAACTAAGGAGAGTCCTAAAGTCATTCCTGATGCCCCCCCATCAAGGCATTGTTTTTAATCACTGCCCTCAATATATAGTCCTCATTTATGAACCTGTATTTTATAAAGAACAGGGTTTTATGAGTATTAATCGGGCCAAAGTGGGGACTAGACATTCTAAAATGTTTTGATGGCATTAAGATATAAATAGCTGTTATCTAGAGGTATAGGGCTATGCAGTATGAAAAAAATGGGCTAGACCCCTTTCTGGAAGCAGAATTATCTGAATTTTTAAAGTTTCCATTGATAGATATTTCATGAGATATTAAAAGACGATTTCCCCTGGCATGGTGATGCATTCCTTTAATCTTGTAATGAGGAAGCAGAGGCAGGCGAATCTCTAGGTTTGAGGCCAGCCTGATCTACATGGTGAATTCCAGGCCAGTGGGAGCTATGCATTTTACCTTATATCAAAATGTATAGTATTTCCAATACAATGAAAACAAATTCAGAATATAGTATAAATACTAAAGGAATTCAGCTCTGACCTGAATCTTCTAATATGTAAACTTGGAATAATAATGGTACCTGCCCAATGTGATCAATGTAAGGATTGTATAACATATGAGGTAGTTTACAAATTCCTGCCCTGGGTACCACAAATGTAGCTGTTGTCCTTACCCTAGTTGAAGGTGACAGCAGAATCAGAGCAGAAGGGATGGAAATCACAAGGCTTCTTCTAAGGACATAGTTTGCCTGGGGCCTGGGGGATTAATAGAGAAAAATGTTTACAAAGGCATGTTGGGAACAAATGGCTTTCTTGAGCTCTAGGCTCATACTTAAACTTCAGTAAATGTTCATTAATGATCATCTAATAACACCATCCCCAAGCAGGTGGGGTAAGCCAGGTGTGTTTTATATAAAACATAGTAAATGAGTGGACTGCTCAGACTTTATTCCAAAAGTTGAGTTCTGATTTGAATCTAATCCAAATGTGTAGCCAACAGATGTCCATGTGAAAATGTGAGATTAAATTACCCAAGAGCTTTAAAACAGAGCAGAGAACAAGTGGGTGTTATTAAGTGTTGGTGGTCAGGGTCAAGGATGCTTCTCAGATGCCTCGCATCTTCTTGGCAGACAGAGCCAGTTTCAGGCTGCTGTCAGATTCTCTGCCCACTTTTTTAGGAAACCTCACCTGGCGCTTCAAATTGTTCCTCTTACTTTCACTTTTCTTCCAATATTCCAAACAGATTAGAAGTCACATACAAGGATATATCCCACACGCAGTAAAGAGAAATCCGGTCTAGATAAGATACCAAGATGCAGAAGAACAGGAGTAGTGAGCTTTAGAGGGAGTCTGAGAGAAGCCTAGAGAAGGCTGTGGGAGCCTGTGTAAACCCGCAGCATTCAGATTCTGAACTAAACCTGCCAACAGCAGTGGTGAGTGGAAAGCAAGATTTGTTGTACCAGTGAAACTGTTCCAAGATTAACTCAGACAGCTGATTGGGAGAAACAGCTGTTCCTAGAAGAGTACTAGACAAAGTTCTAGTTCCAGGTTTAGGCAAAGAGTGTGCTGAGTAGATTTCAAGTTGCTGTGACAAAAGCCACTTGAGAAGAATGAAGATATGAGAATTGAGTTCACTACAGCAGGAAGGCCATGGCAGCAGGAGTATGAGGCAGCGGGTCCCATTGCACCCACAGGTGGGAAGCTTACAGAGAAATGGGTGCTGGAGCTCCATTCACTTTCTCCTTTTTACTCAGTCTAGGATCACACCAAGGGGTTAATATAATCCATATTCTCAGCGTCCAACCCTCCTCCCCAGCCTAGAAACTACCTCTGAGATATACCAAGAAGTTCATCTTCTAGGTGATCTTATACCTTGTCATTCTGACAATTAATACAAAACATCACAGTGCATAAGCAGCATAGTCTCATCACCTCTGAGGGTGCTAATTTACAGTACACATTGCTTAGAGGTTGCAAAGACAGTGGATGGACAGAGAATGAGAGGTTAAAGAAGGGGATGGGGAGGCAAGGAAGGGGAGATGGGAGAGGAACCTCTCCTGTCATTCCCAAGGCTCACAGCATGCTTTGCCATTATCCTGTTTTGAGGCCTGAGTGTCCTGTCATAGTTCAATAAAACTAACTCTAGAGTTTGCATGCCCAAAATAGTGCAGCATGGATGTCAACATTCCACCTGCCTGAAATAAATCCAAATATCTGGAGAAAAGAATGGATTAAATATCTTACAGACAATTTTACTAAAAACTGAAATGAACATTCAATAGAAATCCACTTATTTACAAAAATAAAAAAAAGGGTAGGTGTGAGTGGCAAGTGACTGGCATTTGTGTGTGATACTTTTAGAATCCTCCTGCCCTTGCTGTGGCTCTGTCTTGGACTACCAAGGGCAAACATATCATATGGAACAAAGCAGGACAGATCCATCAGCCTCTTAACCAACCTGATTAAAAAGTGATCACTTTGCTTCATTCACACTGTGTGTTAGATTTTCAGAATATGTTATTTGGTTCGTGGTTTCCAATGCTTTAGTACATTGTTGATCGGCTCCTACACTATATGCCTGAAGCGAGGCAGAAGCTCATGGTAGTAGGAACATGCGACAGATCAGCTATTCACCTCAACACACCTAGAAAGCATAGAGACTGTAATGAGCCAGGGACAAAGTGTATCTTCCTAGAGGCATGCTCCAAGTGACCACTTCAATTTTCCATCACTTTTTCAGATCACTACCTGGTAGGGACTAAGCCTCTAACCACTGAGGCTGTGGTGGACATTTTACAATTTACATCCAGACTACTCCACATTTCATTGGTGAAGGATCCTACCTAATTACAAAGGGCCTTAAAAATAAGGCAGATTGTGTGTGTGTGTGTGTGTGTGTGTGTGTGTGTGTGTGTGTGTGTGGTATCATTCTCCCTTAGGAAGGGAGAACATTCTGCTTTGCGCAGAACAAACCCAGTTCCATGTTTAAAATGTTTAGGATGGGAACACTAATGTAACAGATGTAAGGTAACAGTTCCTCCTAGCTGGATGTCTTAGCAACTGAAACCTGAGGTATGTGGCCTTACCCATCTCCATACACCAAACCCATAAGAGCAGGGAAAGGATAGCTACAATGAAAACGAAACAAGAATAAAAACACATGGTCATCCACCTTCAGAGGGAGAGAAAACAGGGAAAAGCAGAATCCCCTAAGGATATGCAATCCTGCCATGCAAGCATTGTGCTAGTCTCTGCTGTGGTTGCCGAGAGGAATGCTCTGGTCCTTCATGCCTATATGATACTAATTCTGTCCCTAGGTATTTTATCGTCCTTATTCTCATATGACATGTGTTATTATTTACATAATATTGGCTGAGAGCAGTCAGGTGACTTAGGGGAAGGGAGGCTAGGAAATGGAGCCTTTGCCTAGGCTTTTCATGACAACATCAGATCATAGAAAAAAAAGCATGCATCTGTGGTGAAGAGCTGACCATTGTATTGTAGCTTCCTAAGAATATTTGCAATGATATGCACATGCATATAAAAAGCTGGCACTCTCAACTCTTCCTTTAACTTGATGAGATGAGACTCTCTTCTTTTGCCATTTCCAACCTCTGTATGTCAAGCACTGCTGTCCCCACTCTGAGTATCACATGTTCTTAGCTGTAAAATATTGATAGCCCTATTTACTGCATAGGATTGGTTTGTTAGAGTGATATATTTATCTGACTTACCAACAGTGGTCCAATAATTCAAAGAAAGAGTAAAACATTTTGAGGTCTGTAGCTCATATTTGTGTTCAGTTCTTGTCATAACACAAAGATATTACACCTAAGACTTACAGAGATGGTGATTGCATCTCTGAGGCATTTCATATTTTATAAACCATATACTTGGAGAGCCTTATTTGCTTTTCTGAAAAACTACCTGGCTTACTGTGACATCTGCTTAACAGATTATATATAGTGCCTTTTCTATTTTTCTGCCAATTTTAGTTTTGCATTTTGAGAATGTCAATTGCTCCAATCCAGTTGGAGGAAAATCTTCTGATTCTAAACTCCATGATGCAGACATGCATGGCTGTGAGGCTGTGAACCCTTGTAGAAGCCAGTACTGAGGAACTATCTGCTTTGGGAGATGTTTGTCTTAGTCAGTCAACAAATGAACACGTGATCCATGCCAAGAAATAAGAGCAAACTAATTTTCTCTGAGGAATACTTCATGGATTTATAATATATTTAAATGTGTAATATTTATATTGAACAAATACATAAATACTGATGCCCTTGTAATAGCTGAAATTAACACTGAGCACAAAGCCTCTGAAATGAGTTCTATTGGCAAACTGAGTAGAAAAAAAAGCTCTCTATTTGGATCATAGGTATAGACCCTTGACCCAACCCAGTGTTATTCAACATTGTGTGCATCAGGATTTCCTAGGAAACTGTTTAAAACCCAGGTTTCAAAGTCTCATTTCCAAGATGTCTAACTTAGTAGGCTTAAGGCTGGAGCTGAGAAATTCCATTTCTAAATAACTTACAGTGTGTCTGTGTGTATGCTTTAGATCATGCTCTTAGAACTACACACCTGGTACAGGAATTGGGAATCTACACCCTACACTCAATTTGTCACACTGCTTGTTTTTATAAAGTTTTATTGGCTATACTCATTTATTTATGCATTTTCTGTGTCTACTTTTGCACTAAATCACAATAAAACCTAAAATAGTTACAATAAAGATCTTAAGCCTGGCGAATAATAGTGTCTCCCTTTTAGAAAGGGTTTCTTGATCTCTGGCTGATGAAAAGAAATTTGAGTGAAGAGAACGTTGAGGCCGAGCCTCCTTCCTTTTCTCTGACCTTCATATATAGTTCCTTTATTGCTTTGAGTTGGGGGTCCTCTACAAGTCCATAAGCAGCAATTCAGTTATAAGGACCAATCATTTATATATGCCTGTCACTGAAGACTGAAAATGAAATGGATTGAATTAAACACTTCAGTACCCAATTTCTATCACACAGACAGAAGACTTATGTCCAAAAAAGAATCACAAAGGCAGCTTTTGTGACAAACCAATCCCTCCCAGGAAGGAAACAGTAGTTAATGTTCCCTTCGGAAGTGGCAGAGGCTCCCTTCATCAGAGTGATGAATGGTTCACTGTCATGTCCAGTTAATTAGACACACATGCTCATCTGAAAGTGAAGTACAAGAAGTGGAGGCATGTGTCTGTTACACAGAACCCACTAATCTGAATACAATTGTTCCTTAATGAGGTTGTCTGGAGTGGAGTGGAGCCATCAGCAGGGATAGGCCCATATCACTCTGCTGGCTTCTTGGCTTCATAACAGAGATTTAGCACATTGGCATTAATTATCTGTTTGCAGCATTTCTGTGTCTGTGTGACAGCAAAAGTTGATGAACCAGATTCTTTTTAGTGTGCTGAATCATTTGTTGTCACCAGAAGTGTTCAAAGGATGTGTGTGACACTGGATGATACAACATACTGAAAAACTGAGTGAAAGCAATGCACCCACTTGAATGTTCATAGGTAATCACAGGCATTTACTTTTCTGAACTCCAACACTCATTACGGCACCATTGTGAGAGTAGTGGTAGCATTCTACTCCATGGTAAGAGACTAGACTATTTAGAATGTTAAAGGACTTAACCACATCCATTCTAACAGGTGGTTGACAGCATGGGGTAACAACCAAAAGCTGACTGCTTAGCTCTGCCCACTGTCAAGTTCCTCTCTTATATTTCCCAGACATGGTACTAGTTTCACCCACTATTGCCTTACCTGCTCTGGACCCTGAACCCTCTCCTTCTTCCATTAAGCCTTTAAAAAAAAAAACAAAAGACAAACACCCTCATTTCACTTATCCATTACCATTGATTTCAACTATCTAGTTTCTTATATGACCAATGATGAGCCAAGTTTGTTTTAGAGGTATAGACGATAGGTAGATAAGTATAGATGATGATTGACAAGTTTAAAAAGTTTTCTAACTGTCCCAAGAAGAGTATAACTCAGAATCACAGAGAAGTATTCCAATGAACTGAATAATGCCAAGGCTATCCAATAATTTCTATTACAGAGTCAACTTTGCTAATGGCTATTATGGTGCTGTGTGTTGGGCATTCTGAAGCCATGTCCTCAGAATAAAAGTAGATGATAATCACAAGATTGAGCTCTGACCACATGATTTGACAACTGGAGCTGGCAAGAATATTGCCTTGGCTCATCCCACAACTGCCTTTAATGCAAAGCAGAGAGCAAGGCCCTGGGTTAAATGGCTGGCCCAATACACTATGTCACATTACTAAAAAGCAAGGCTCAATGTCACATTATTAATAAGCACAATGAAGAGACAAACTGGGAAAGTCTCAGTGGAATATGGAAGTGATGGGCCTTTCTCCCAGAGAGAGCAGAGGATGCAAGGTGCATAGCAGACATATCCATCACTAGTGTCACCTAGTGAGGAAGTCAAATAAGGAGTAAGTCTCCAGCCTTCTTAACCTATCTTGCATCTTGAAGCCCAAACCAAGTAATGAAAGGCCCCCAAATCCATCCCAGTACCATGCTGCCTTATGGTACAAGAGGAAATACACAGGGCAGCTAAGAAAATGAATCACATTAGAATCCAGTTTTCAAAGTATTTCAGATGGTTGGTTGTGAATGTGATGAATATGTGCCATTTCCATAGAGTAAATAGCAAGCTCTACCCTCGAGTCCCACAGCTGTGGTAGCTTTTAAATAATGAAGAAGGTAAACAGCATTTCAGTGAATCCACCTTGATTATGAGATTCCATGAAAACTTCTGTGATTTCTACATATGCCAATGATAGTTACTACGAAGTCCGGTGTCCTGAGTCTGTCTTATGTAATTTGAAGGAGGATACTAAATTTGAGTTAGTGCTTGATAAGAAAAAATATCATATTTTACCTGCTAATAAGCTAGAGTATACTGGATGTGGCTTCTGTGTTGCCAAAGAAAAATGAACCAGTGCAGTTGGAAAAACAGCTTCAGCGTAACCCAAGTAAAGCCACTATGTTTTCATTTGCCTTCTGTAAAATAGAAGCAAACTTCTCTTGTAGGCATTTTGTAAAAAAGAAAAAAGTGATCTAGTAGGAATGATCTGTGAGCTTTTCTTCATTCTTACAGGGCTTCAGGATGATAAGGTTACATAGTAACCTGTCAGGATGAGATGAGCTGCCTGCTACTTTAATTAAGATGTTTAAACCAAATTTTGTTTCTCACATGCCCAGTGTGTATCCATGCTAGAATGGCTTCCATGCTAGGGTACAAACGTATATGAGATATGCCTTCACCTATAAGAAAGTCAAGTCTACTGTGAGAAAACAGTGATCCATGATCCACCTCCATGGTTAAAGAAATTGCAGATATGGAGGGGGAGGAGGAAGCTTCTTATAGGAGATGATTTACAAAGTCACAAGTTGGTTATTAAAGACAGAGGTGTTGATGCTCCAATTATAGGAACATTATTTCCAAAACAGGAGTAAGCTATGGACTTAGCTAGATAGGAAATGGAACTTATTTCATTTTTGCTGGAATACAAAGTACTACAGAAGCAGAGATAGGTTTTTGTTTATTTAAGTTTGATGTGATTGTTTTTTAAATAGAAGAGAGATAGAATAGACAGACTGTTTTAGTGTTTAAGCTATTGAACTACATTTTGCGGAGGAGGGACACACGCTATTTGAATATAGCCTTTATATGTTTATCATTTATGTGTTATCATGAAATTTAAAATTCCTGAACTTGTGGGAAAAACCTTGCTTATGTGTATATTTGGCTACTCCATTAAATTTCAGCTTTTCATTTCATATTTAAATAAGCTGGACACTATACTTTCTCTAAAAAAAAAAAAACTGGAGGATCTAAAATAAAATCTGTATGTCCCAAGACATCTATTGGCCGTAGCTGAATGATGATGTCTGATTTAGTGTATAATGAATGTCCTGGAGACAAGGACCCCTCTATGTTCCTTCCCAACACAAAACCCCATCGTAATAGCCATTTGTTATCAGAGTATAGCACATTTTTGTACAGTATAGAACTATTTCTTAGAACTCAAAATTAGACCAAAGGTGGGAAAATAAAATCTCAAAAGTTGTGTGTGTTTAGAACTGAGTATCACTCCCCATCTTCCCTGGACTCCTCTCTCACTAACCACTGCTGTATGCTTGTCTGTATTAGAACTGAGTATCACTACCCATCTTCCCTGGACTCCTCTCTCACTAACCACTGCTGTATGCTTGTCTTTATTTGTTTGCTGGTTTATCAAATGTCTGTCTAATAAAAAATGTTGGGAGAAAAAAATATTTGGAAAAAAAAGAAAAAAACAGCTAAGGATCCTATAGTTACTCAAGATTCTTTTGTGTGAAGAAAAGAGGGGCAGGTAAGTCCCCTACTTTCTAGTTTGTTCTTGGGGGCTGCTATCATGAGGATTAAGGAGGAAAAGGCACACCTATGGTAAGAAATATGCTCTTCTTTGGGGACATGTGGTGTAGGAAGTAAATTCTGGATAACTGCGATAATCAGTGTTGAACAGAAAGCAGACTATGTAAGTCTCAAACCAGCAGATGTGTCTGGTTAAAGGTTTGGGATTAAATAATCATTCTTGGGCAGTTGGTGGGTAAAGTTCTGGAGATGAAGCCCATCACTCAGTGAGCCTGAGGTTTATTAAGGTTCATGGACAGATTTTTAGGCAAAGGGACAATTATCCAAGAAAATGGATCCCCCCCCAAAAAAAAGCCCACACCAAATAAGAGTAAAGTGAATCCAGACGTGTGGATAGTATAAAGAGAAAATAAGTAGATTTCAAGAAGCATCAGATATGGTTAATTAAAAGCTCATATTTTGGGAATTTGAACCCCCTTGTTGATAGTAATGAATTTTAGTTGGATCTGTAAGGACAACACCAGGCAATAATGGTGAGTGTACAACATGCACTACATGACAGTCAAGTCCTAAGAACTATACATTTTTAACTCCATAAAAACAACAGACTTGGTAAGCCAGACCAGTCTGGTCAATTCTGTGCCTTCCCCAGTCCCCAAGCTTAATATTAGTTGCAAATCCTCTGTGCCATCCCAGTCTGGCTAGGTGCCCAACTTTACTCCTCCTGCACCTTGTCCAACCTCCAACCCTTGTATGGGACATTCATCCTGTGCCTAGATCCAATTTGAAAGAGGTAACTTCCACCCTCCATCAGAGAAGCTTCTTTTGCAGCAGACAGGGTCCTTTACAGAAGACCACAGCTGCTTAAACTAAGAGTAGCTGGCTATGAGGCCTCAACCTCAATAGACACATTCAAGCCAACCCCTTAAAGGGACATTGAGGAAGAAGGGGCTGGAAGATTATAAGAGTCAGAAAACTGCCTTGAGATTGTGTCTTCTATATACAACAAGAAAGCTGCACCCAGAAAATAACAATAACAAGACCTGAACAGTGATGATACCAGCTGACAACACCAGTGTGATTAGTGGAAACTGCACAGAGCCCTACAGTGAAGAGTTACATGCAATTAATGACCCCTGAGAAAAAAGAAGCAGTTCTTCAGTCATATATTCTCAAGTGGTCAGTCCTAAGGACAAATGCAGATATATACATAGGGGCAATATGTACATACATGAACAAAATAAACTCAGCTTAGGACACCCAACACCCTCTTATGGCCTTAAGAAGCACTATAATGCAGGTGTTGTATTCATATACATACAGAAAAAACACTTGAAAATATAAAATAAAATTAAAAACATTGAAAAGTTCACAGATAAAATATTGTATAGTGAAAAGACAGGCTCATTTTATTTTTACTAGCAAGATTTTCCGAGACACATGTGGTAGCAACTGAAGACATCTAAATGATGGGTGATCTGATGGTCCCCCTCCAAGAATGTACAAGAGGACCCTTGAGAGAGATGAAGTGCCTGAATATAAAGAAGGTCTGAAGGGCCTAAGGAATGGGGGGTTATGGCCAGAGCCCTTTAACTTAAGATGTGACATTACTTTCTCTTTCATCTACTTTTACTGGAGCATGACATCTATGCTAATTCTTACTCAGACATAGAAGGCGTATTTAACTTGAAATACTCACTTAGCCCCAGAGCATACATACTAACCCCCAAGTGTCCAACAGTTTATATTGAACAGACTGATTTAAATATTGCACTAGAACCAAAACTTGGGGTTGATGTGCCCTAGTCCCCTAGTCAAAGAGGACATTTTTGTCTTGCATCAGGAAGGCATTCTCAGGCATGTGTGAAATTGATTGTAAATCACTCGTGTTGTTTTCTGGATATTGGACATGCTCATTTAACATATTTAATGTGTTTCTGACATTTACAAAGTGTCTAGCAAGCATTGGACAATCATTATTTGAAGCATTTTATTGAAAGTACCCCTGAGTAGTTCCTAAACACTGCATTCTGTTTCAATCGATGCTGAATATCCCTGAAGAGGGAATTGTAAATGTTGAATACTGTAGCTGTCAATCATGAGCTCACATACTCCCTGTTTGAATGATGATATATTTTCATCTGAAACAGTACACATATCTAGCTGTTCGCTTTTTGCCTGGCTGCTATGGCAATGCTTTATTTCACTAAGATTGGGAGGGAAATGGATTAATCTCCAGAGACAAGAGTACTTGCTGACCTTGAGCACTAGCAGACTCAAGACTTTTGAGTTCTTTGAAGAATGATGGGGTTTGAGTGGGTCAGATGTAGTGTCCCAAACACTCTGTCTTGACAAAGGAGCCATTCCAGAGTCCTTTACCCTTTTGCAATTTGTGCTGGGGATTGACAGGTCCTACATTAAGATGTGAAAATGTGTGCAATCTGAAAGTGCAGCATATTTCAGACATAACAGAAAGGGTACACATTAGAAAGGCAACTCTTCTTGGTACCACACTGTTTTGCTTTTTTTTTCTGATCAAAATACAAACTGTAACTCTGTTCTTGGCCATTCTGGTACATTTTAAACCAGCAGGCAAGTGGGGTGTGAAGTGGAAGTAGATGTAGTAGGTGTAGAATGCAAATATGAATCTTTGTCATTAATTCTACTTGATCAAGTATCTGTGAAGAATGTCAATCCTATCTAATGAGAAAATGGGCAGCAAGGCCATTTGGCAATGGGCAACAGACTTTGTATAAGCATCTGGTATAGGAATAATTTGACAAACAGCAATATGGCAGATTTATGCTTGATAATTTTTAAGAAACTATTTGTTGGGATTTACACTCATTATTCCTGGGTTGTTGATTGCCAACATCATGATTCAAATTACAATTAACTACAAGGGTTATGTTGTGGTCAAAGCAACTCCCAGGCTGCCACATACTTACTCTCTATTACACTCGTGACTGTTTCTGACTTCTCTTCTTGGCACACTGAAGTTTAACTCTTGGGTATTTCTTAGTAAATAAAGACTTAAGAAGGACTGAAATGAGAATGAATTTTTCACACATCCCTCGGAAGTAGAGCAGTTGACAGACATTCTCTACCAACAGCACTCCTACTGTAAATTTAGAGCATGATGCAGCTGTGGTGTTGAAAGAACAGTCAGGAACTTCAGAACATTTGACATTAGTCAACAGACAGATTAAACAAGAATAGTCAGCTCTTCTGGTCTATCCTGCTCTCTTTGTAATAAATAGAGCCACTACATGAATGGAATCTCTCTTTAAACATTGCCTGGTCTACTCACATATGAGCTTGTTTGTACTGTAACCTGACTGCAAGCACGTGGTTCCTCTGTTTACCAGCCAAAGAGTTGACCCCAACAGTCCTAATGTCCTTCTTTCTGCCTTCAATCTCAAGATTAGCTCTTTCAAACATCCTTACTCTAGAATCATGCACTCAGAAGCAGGTGGCTACGTCCATTTACTGTATTCCATTGATGAAACCCAGAAGGTCAGAAAAGGATTTCCATCTCTGGTGAATAGATATGGAAGTCCTTTGCTGATCTTCTGAAAAGACTGAGGAATCTTGAGCAGTGCTCAGTGACAGTGTTTTATTATTGTTGATGCCAGTTCATAGCAACTGCAATTTCTTACTCTTGCTTTGCTTCTATTTTTATTCTAAATATGTATATGTTTTATTATACAAAATATCTTAGCCAGAGGTAAAGTAAATTTGGCAAGTATAGTATAATTAAACAGAGGTAGAATTGCATAGTGGAAATGACTACAATATGCTTAATATGCACTGATGTATAAAATATTTTAAACAGAGGTAGAAGCACATGCAAAATATGACAAATAAAAGTTCAGTTTTGTATTAATATACAAATTACCTTTAAAAACATATAAAATTTCAGATTTGGAATTTGTGTCAGTTTACAAAGTATCTTAAGCAGACATGTAAAATAATTTCACATTTATATCAATATACAAAAATTTGTACTAGTGCAAATTGTTTATATCTAATACTTGGCTAATAATTGTTTACAAGTAGATATAATAATTACTTATATCTGTCCTGTCTACTCCTCTTTTTTTATTTAACATGGATTCCTAAGTCTATTTCACTGTTCTGTCCTCACCCCAAATATAACTTATAACTGTGCTAGCAGAATGATAATCACTCATAACCTTTAGAAAAATACTTATTGGGGATATTAAACCACAGACTGTTCAGGACAGTTGCAAGATAGCTTACTATGGTTGTCCATCATATCACATGTCTAACAAAAAGACTAAATGGCCCTGCCTAATGCTGAGACTGGTTATAGGTGTTTAAAGTGAGTTCTTTGGTACTCAACCACTGTCTTAGTTTTTACAGAGCCCCAAGGAGATACCATTGCCCCCTTCAACAGGAATCAACTCTACGAAAAACTATTCCCCTTGCTTTGCTTCTAATGTACTCATACTTACTGTGTACAGCTTCAATGGAGTTTACAAAGGATTGCTAAGACACTTGTAAACTGGGAAAGAGGAACTGAGAATTTAAGAAGTCAAGGCTAACCTAGACTATGTGGTGAGACCCTGTGTGGAAAGGAGAGGTATAAGGAGAAGGGATGGGCAACCTCAAGAAGGTTTTCCTAAAAGCTATATCTCTCATGTCAATTCCACACTCTGAAGGCTGAAATGAAAGCCAGGAATCTATAACTGTTTTCTTTGTATTCATTTATTTTTAATTGACAAAAGTTGCACATATTTATCATCTACAGCATGCTGTTTGGGAATATGTATGTGTGGTAGAATGTGTAAATGTAGCTAATTAGCCTCACACATTTAATGATTTCAGGGAGGTGAAAAGTAACTGGTTAATGATTTTTAAGAATGCAATATATTAAGACCTGAACTTCTTTTTATATATCATTGAAATTGTGCCTTTTTTGACTCCTTTTTTGACACTCAGCCCATGGTAACCACCATCCTGCTTCCACATCTACATGTTTGTGACTGTTTTAGATTGTATACAGCAGTAAGACACAAAGGCTTACAATGTTTTGTTAGCATCATAAGTAGTTCTGATGACACAGTCCCAGAGACCATGCTTCTAAATGGTTTACGCTTTGCTTTTGGGTTAGGAGATACAGATACAAGGCATTTAACCATATGATTTTGTTGTATGACTAGAGCATATGTTATGAGTTAGTACATGAGTAGTTGATTAGCCAAAACTAAAGCTTGTTTTCTTAAGTTCTACTTAATGGTCCACTGTTGTGCAATTTCTGAAAGAACTTGGAAAAGTTAAATCATCACTCCAAAGAAATTAGTTCAAGACTAGAAGGGTGTGGCTTAGTGGTATGGCACTTACCCATCATACATACAATCCTCAGTTCAACCTTCATCTCATAATCTACAAAGAAATTCTGAAGTAAACCCAGATTTTTTTTACAATTATTGTAATCTCCTTATTTATTATAATCTTTTAACATTATCTCATCCTGACTTAACTTGGATGGGCCAGATCCATCTAGAAATTTATCTATATTTATTTTTAGGGTTTTACAGTTTAAGACAGATACAACTTTTCAGTGAATCATTGTTGTTTTCTGGATTTCATTGGTACTAGTGGCAATGTTTCCTTTTCATCCATTTTAGATTAATTTGATTTTTCTTGATTCCTTGTTTTGGATAATTTGGCTAAGGATTTGTCAGTCTTGAAGAACCAATTATTTGTTTCATAGATATTTTTGTGTTTTTTTTTCAATGTTAGGACACAGGATTATAATTCAGAAAGGGGTTTATAGAGTTCCAAAGTGGGACTGTAGACTCTCAAAAAATAGTAACATTGTGACAACTGTTACAATATCTCTGGATGCTTTCCACAGAAAAATGCCATCTGAAGGCCATGTTGAAAGGTTTGAGCAACAGTCTTGTATTACTGTATGTTTTTACTTCCTTTCTGTATAACATACTTGTATAGAACAAGGGAAACCTAAACATTACTTTATTATGTATAGTAATATCCTGGGAAATTCCTTGAAAACATATTTATGTTCTAGAGGCCTGTAGAGCAACCTCTTGAAAATCAGCCGTTGTGGGAGAGAAGAAGCCAGTGACAGGCAGACAGAGGTTGTTGCACTGAGAGACAGTTGGTTGCCCTGTGGAAAACATGGAAATAGCTCTTTTCATTAGGCAAGGATCCAGAACATTCTTTCTCTTCCTCTGATGATTGTGAAAGATAAGCTTCCCCTAAGAATGGATATGCTTTCACAAAACAAAACTCAGGCTCAGGACCATTCCCAGTGAGTCAGTGCAGGAGCTGGGAAAATGAATGTTTTTCTTAATGGAATACAAGACTGTTGCGCATGCTGAATGGACAAAGATCCCGATCTTCTAGCTAGCTAGAGACTTTCTTTTCTAAGAAAAGTAACACAGGTTAAGAAGATGATATTATTTTTAAAGTGTGTAAAAATTATGATTCTGCTTAGATTTTGAGTTCACAATCTGTATCAGAGAAAAAGAAAGAATTTTTTGCAGTGACTTATTCTGAAAGCAAGTAATTTTTGTTCACTTGATCTTTTAATAGACAGACGGTAAGCAATGATTCACACTTAAATCTTTTGTTTTTTCAAAATACAAGTTCTAAGAATTGAATAAATATAACTAAATCCTGTTTCAAGCACAAAATCAAATAGGACTAATACTAGTTTTATGGGAGTTGAATGATTGTGTTTGCAGTTGATAGCAAGTATTATTTCATCTTTGAAATGAGTGATAAGATCGATACAAAGAAATTTCATTTCTGTTTTTCCCTAATTCCCTATTTGCCCATAGAAGATTCTCATTTTAAGATGCTTATTAAGCGGCATCATCCCCAGTGAAATCAAAGCAATACATAGATAGAGACAAACTCTTCATGTACCATCACAGAAACCTGCAGTTCAGGAAACCTAATTAAGATACTGCACTCATTACTCTTGAACTTGATTGTGTTTCAGTGTTCTTTCCTCTGTCCAGATTGGCACAGTAATTCACAGCTACTTTGTTACATAGGCAGATAAGAAGAGAAACCTTGAGAGATACAGAGTTGCCATCCTTTCTGAGGAAGTGGCTTTATTATATACCCTGTCTCCCCAAAAGCATAACAAATGAACATAAAAATTGTTTTCTGTTTCTGTTTGTTACTTTTTGGTTTCTTTAAAAAAAGTAAAGGCTTTTAAAAAGAAGTCACCTCTTCTCTCTATAACAACAAAGCTATCTAGCTGAGAATCCATTTGCAGAGTATTAAAAAAATGGGACAAGTTTATGTAACCAAATCTCAATATGGTAGTCTTTGAAAGGACCTTTAGAGAATCCCCTCCCATCACCAACATGTGATAGCCAAACTCTTCCTTTCCATCTGGGAGATGTCTCCAAGAATGACACTTTTCATCTTTCTTCTCAGAATTCACAACTTGGGATGGCCTCCTCCATGAATAAAAGATTTGTTAAAATACCGTCACTCATGTCCAGGAAAAAGACAAACTTATAGCATTAAAAAAAAGCAAAGTAGTTGCCAACAGGTACATGACAAGTAGCTCACTAGAGGTGGTTGATATACAGTTGTTACAGAACTTATCAGGCCGCTATATTTATATATTCAGGTAATATTTATTATTCCAAAGCCACTTACAGTACAGAGGGTATTCAGAGGGGAAAAGGGAGAAACAGCACGCAGGAGAGGTCAAAACTAAGGGGTCCTTCCTAACCGTGTCACAGGTCAAAAAGGGTTGGACTCTTTCTTCTTCCGGGGCTCTTTCCAGTTGACCTTCCTTTTTGATTAGACAGAAAAGAGGAAGTGTGGTGGAATGTTCTCTGTATGCTGTAAATAAAGGACTGTTTTGGCCTATGTAGAGCACTGTAGAACTAGGTGGAGAATCAGAGGACAGACAGGTAGAAGGAGGGTAGAGTTAGCCAGTCTCCATCAGACCCCCAAGAAGAAAACATGTAACAAATACAGGTGAGCTGCGGGCTGGGCCACGTGGCAGACAGATTAATAGAAATGGGTTGATTTAAGATGAAAGAGCTAGCTAGTAATGTGCTTAAGACATGGGCCAAACAGTATGAAATTAATATAAGTGTCTGATTCATTTCTTTGAGGGAAAAAGCTGCTGCTGACAAAGTATGAAACTCTGGGCCCAAGCGGGCCCAGAAAACCTTGTACAACATATAGTGTTGGGTATTGTATTTGGTAGTGATCTGTATCTCTCTGTGACATTTGTCACCTTATTTCTATGTTTAAGACTCCAAAACACCTTCTGCCCCTTCCCTACAGCAGAATCAAAAGCGGAACAGATAATTGGATAATTACCCAAATATCTGGCAGGAGACAGCACATCCAGGAATAGCTTCTTAACATGAGTGGCTGTCCCCAATCCCAGTCCTACTAGGGACTCTGATTACATAGTACCTAATAGTGTGTATTTCCAGGAGTTATTCAGAAATTGTTTCTGCTCCTGGTCTGGTGTCCCTACCTGCATAACTACTGTACTAGAATTTTTTTAAGTAATAATAATCATACAATCTAAACAAATTAAAATATATTTTTAAAAGAAACTCAGCTCAAATGAAATAGTTCTTTATAGTCCAAGACATAAACAAAAATGAGCACTTTCTTGGTTCCAGGATAGGAACAATTCCTAAGCACAAATAACTTAGTTCCAATCTTCTGATAGACTTCAAAGTAATTCATTGTGTTGCACTTATGTTCTATGAAGCCCATAGAATGATTCATCATGGCTGTTTTTTGAACAAATGCATTTATTAAGTATATAGCAAGAAAAAGTAAATGAACAAATAACAACTAGCAGACAGAACCAGCAGACAGGTAACAAAGCATCAACAAATTGGGAATTTGTGGCCTGTGGCAGAGATGACTGGAAGAGCTGGCTTGAGAGAGCAAACAAAGTTACCGCCACCAAAATGAATATCTACAGACATTCAGGAAAATCAACTAGAGAGGTTGAGGCCATCAGCTGGAGCTCCCTATTAAGGAACTTCCTATTGAAATTTCTGTCAATAAGCTTACCTTTTTCTGACCCTACTTCGGACATATGTGTACCTTGGGACAAATAAGAGCAACCTCTATTGGAAAAGGTCTATTTTCTAGCCGTTCTCAGGGATGCAGCCATTTTACTGTTTTCCTTTCTGTCTGACACAGGGTTGGGGGACCAGCCTACATTGGTTGGGGGAACCACAACTTTTTAAATAAACATGCTTGGGACCTGAATTTCAGGGCCTCCTCACTGCCAGAGTCTACTTTTATCCAGCTTAAACACAACATCTTATTTAGAAGTATAATACAGATTACTGTGTATGTGTAGATCCCATACAATGCTTTTTAGCTTATCCCATCATTAGCTCTGCAAGATCTTAGTGGACATGACTGTGTGGAAAACAACTGAAGCTTTGATTGCTGTAGCTCTTCCATAGCCACAACCACTGTTGGTTTTGTGGATACCATAGTGGTAGATGGGGCACAAGTTGTCAGTGTTGGTGTTGTCAGTGGGAATTAAAATGGATTTCAATTATAGTAATCTGTCCTAAAGACAAAGGGAGAAAACCTTCCTTCCCTTGAGTGTTGTCCTATGTCTCGGCATGCTTATACCCCTGTCTATCTCTGCTCAGCTCTGGTTCCCTTCTTGGTTGACGCCCAGCTTTCCAACAGGTGCTTTTGGCTGTTCATGCACAACACATTGTCACCTTTGAAGAAAATCAACTGCTCCTAGAGCAATTATCAAGGCTTCAGAAAGAATGTGAAAGCAAGAAACATTTTCTGTGCAGTAATGGTAAATGGTAAATCTTTGATAAGATGGAATATGTTTTTGCTATTTTAAGCTACTTTTCTAAAAACCTTGGGGAAATTCTGAAAAGGATGACATAAAAATAATAGAGAAATAAACACTTAAGCATATTTTATATTTTCTATATTTTAAATAGTTATAAATATATGTGTACACTTAATTTAGAAAAAAATAAAAGTTAAGTTTAACCAATATATAACCTATCCTAGGTAAGTTTTGCAGGAAGGAGTATTTTAGTCACTTATACCTAATTATCAGGAGATTTATCTTATATCTTATCATAAAGAAGCCCATTGATGCAGAGTAAAGTAAGTAACCTTTTGGGGCATCCTAATTCCCTCCTGTTTTATGTTAAAGAACACATTCCAGACTAAATCATAACATGTGTAGAACCTCTTGTCATTGTCAGGCAAAATTAATGTTTATAACACATATATACTTTTTAAAAATCTCTCTTTGGGAAGAAAAATGTACTTTTTCTGATGAATGTGGTTTTTTTCTACTTAAATGATCTCATTTAAAATTTAGATTGAATTCTTGTGGACACCTGAATGAATTCGCTCTTTGGACATTGCACATTTAGTCTTTGGGTACATGTTATTATTATAAATTGACCTAAAAGGGCATCATGAAATTTTCTAGCATATGGGGGTGCATAGATTTCTATCCAGGGTGATGCACTGATCATTGATCGAGCCAGCCAGTAAATTAACAACAGCAGAACACCATTAAATTTTAAACTTAATTGCCTTCCTCTCTTAATTTCTATGGCTATAATCAATAGAAACCAGAGAAAAGTAGAAGGAAAATTTTTTGGAGTTTTTGTTTGTTTGTTTTTTGTTTTGTTTTGTTTTTGTATTTATTTATTTATTATTTATTTATTTACTTATTTTAGCGAGGGTCACTTCCTGGAGCATTATGTAAAAACCACTGTTTCAGGCTTGATAGCAACTTTCAGTGCACTACTTGGAAGGCTTCTGTCAAAAGACTTCACTATGCACAGTTTTGATGAACCTGTTTTTGTAGACATCCAAATGGGAATTTTATTTTTAAAACAGTTTGGCTTTCTCTCTGGACCCATTCCTAGCCTTCCCTGACTGTTGAATTGTGTAGTTCTTCTCTTCCATCTTTGTGACCTATAAGCTCATTTCACATTCTATTTTGAATTGATTAGAACCAGTGCCTTGTTGTGGAATGTATAGGCCGTAGAGGCTTCTAGGATTCTGGAGGCTAGCCTGGTCTCAGTGAGTACAAACTGGTTATAAGTAGTGCCTTAAGACTGTGCTCCAAGCACTGACACCTAAGCCAACCTGAGTCTCCTTGGGGCCCTGACAAGGGTGGAGTTCTGATACAAGGTGACCTAGACCAAGGAGAGACCACCATCACAGCCACAGATACCAACAAATCAATGTCCTTTCCCCTGCCTGGGAGGAGAGTCTGGGGAAGAGGGGGCATTTAAGGCTTTCCCCTCTTTAATAAAATTAGACTTGCTTGTTTCATCTTGTCTCCAGAGACTGTGTGGTGACTGTGTGGTTGTCTCTGTGCCATCTTGTCCCCAACCCCAAGAAAAACTAACAGAGCCTTGAGCATAAAGGCAACCTCGCCATTTGACCCTGAACCAGGCCTCACCTCAACACCTTGAGAATAAAGGCAACTTCACCATCTGACCCTGAACGAGGCCTCACCTCAACACCTTGAGCATAAAGGCAACCTCTCCATCTGACCCTGAACCAGGCCTCACCTCAACACCTTGAGCATAAAGGCAACCTCTCCATCTGACCCTGAACCAGGCCTCACCTCAACACCTTGTATACAAGGTTTTTATTAAAATTATAGCTATGTATCTATTGATATTGAACATACCTAGATACATAAGAATAAGTCTTGCCATTTGATATTGCATGCCACCAGATATATAGAAATAAGCCCAGATGATTGATGTTGAGTGTTAGACTTGGTGAAATCATATGTACGTAAGGAAAACAGACAAAAATCTGAGTCTCATATTTAGTTTGCAGCCTAATGGAAGCAAAATGGAAATGTGAATGCAAGAAGCATATAAATGTCAAATTAAGATAATTTTACATAGTAAATAACCACAAAGTAAATAAAAATAGGTGGGTAAAGGGAGAGTGGGTTGGCCTGAGAGCTGTCCTTTAAATGGCATGGACAGAGAGCACATTCCAAGTGAGAAATCTAGGCCTCTCTACAGGCCTCTTCAAGTATATGCATGAGGGTGGGTGCATACACATACACACATTCATACACACTAAATATTCAAAGTAAAAAATGAATGGATGGGAATAACTTACCATAGCACCTTGGATAGCAACCTCAACAGGTTCACATTTCTAGGATAGACATGAGCTATTTAGATGAATTATTAGGAAGCTGTTTCTGACTGGCACCCAGAGACAGGAGGAAGTAGCATGGTCCATGCATGCATCATTGAGAAGTCTCACTCATGAAGAGGTCTTGTGGAACACGGACAATGGTAGGGTGTTTAATCCAAGTGATGAATTTTTCTGTGAGTTCTGTAATGTATGACTTATTCTAAAATAAAAGTCCACATCTGGTTTTTTTTGGAAGAATAGATATAAAGTAGGACAATGAGTATCTTCCTGTCTGGTTATCCTATACCACTGTATTTATTAAGGTATCAGAACCACATACTTTCTCATCTCTCCCTTCCGGAATATGTGGAGCTTTAGAATCTCGATTGTATTGGAGTAGCAGGAAGCTTCCAGAAAGACAGGAAGTAAGTAATGAAGGCAGGAAGCCATGATGCTATCTATTCTGAATCTATGTGGCTTTTCACTGGCTTAGAGGTAAGTATGTGGCTTATTTTGTGGGTCAGAGTTTGTAGGGGCTATTTAATCTTGATCTAAATAGAAATAATTGGTCAGGGGTAATTTTCTGAAAAATATGAAGCATATCATCCTGCCACCTTGTGCCTGAAACCACACTCAATGTGCTGATGATCACAGGTTAGAAAGAGAGAGTCTGAGAACTATGAGCCGTCACATCATCTGCTGATGTCTAATTTCTTCAGGCTCAGCCATAACTAACTTGATGTTATATTGCTGGCAGATAAGCATGCTGGTGTTTCTCTGCAGATGTCTGGATGAACCTAAAGCCTCATGCATACTAGGCAGATGCTCTGTCACTAAGTTACATCCCAAGCTCCTCAGTTAATGGGAGTTGAAGGCTTTGTGTAAACTATTTGGGCACTGTCTATTTCTTCACAGGGCAAAGTGGGAAAAATTCCAAATAACTGTGGCATAAGTCACCCAGAACTTCCATCTCATGTTCCAAGTCTAGATTCAAATAATTTCTAGAGCAGACTAATTGGTTTCTACTTGGATCATAGCCCTCCTGAATAAGGTATGTGCTTTACCTTGGTCTATAAGGTTCCTGTTCCAACCAATGGAAAAGAAGGATGGCAGAAGGCATGGCCTTTTCTTTAAGTACAATAATTTCCACTTACTTTTTATTTTGCCCTATTTAGTCTCATGAATTTGCCTACCTAGGAAATATCACCCGTTACCAGGAAACTGTATGTCTAGCCAAATATAAGAAGGAAGATGGTACAGTGGGGAGAGAGAAGGGAAGGCAAGATCACCAAGTATATTAAAGACCAGAATCTGATTCTGTTGTATCTGGTAGTATTGACTTTCAGTGAGTATAGAAGGCTTTGTACTTAAAAAAGCTGCCAAATAGTCTAGGTAATTCTAGATGTATCATATTGTTTTATATATCCTGGAATTCTGGAGGTTGACCAAATTGTGGGTGAAGTAACATGTTTTAGGATTTCACAGAACATATTTACTAAAATGAGACCATATAGACAAGCTCTCCTTGACACAATAGGTGGTGATGGTCCAGATCAATGGTCCATCACTCTGTTGCATAAATTTACATAAAGTAAGCATTAAAAAGGCCAAACATTCCTTAATACTTTGGATCTCACTTGGAACCATTCTCTAAGGATTATGGTTAGATATTTAGATTTAATAGGGTTCAAAGTTTATCTAAATTAACATTTTGTGCTTAAACTGGACAGTGCAGATACAAAATGTCAGACCTAGAATCAATCTCATGAGGCAGAAATAATGTGGTCAATCAGAATGTTTATTAGTGATTATTCCAAAGTTAAAAACCATATACCATTTATTGTGTATGGTTCTCTCTCTCTCTCTCTCTCTCTCTCTCTCTCTCTCTCTCTCTCTCTCTGTGTGTGTGTGTGTGTGTGTGTGTGTGTGTGCGTGTGTGCATGTGTCTCTGTATGTTGTGGTGGTGTGCATATATGTGGTATGTGTGTGGTGTGGTATTTATGTGTGTGATGTGGGAGTGTGTATATGTATATAGTGTATATATGTATATATATATGGTGGTATGAGGTGTGTGTATATAATGTTTTGTATATGGTATGTGCACATGTGTGTGAAGATAGTGGTAGTGGTGCATGTGTGTGTGCATGTATGTGTGTGTGTGTGTAAATATGTGGCATGTATGTGGTGTGTATGTATATAATGTATATATGCTGTATGCACTGTATGTTCTCTGTGTGTGGTTTGTGTGTATATGGGAGGGGTGCATGTGTTTTAGCAAAGACTAAGTGGGTAGCCCCTATCTTTGTTTAGTTTTGAGAGAGAGACTCATTCAGCATCTTTCAGGCAAAGTCTGGCCTAGAACTCACTGAATAATCCATGCTGGCCTCATATTCCCAGCAATCCTTCTGTCCTAGCCTCCCACATCTTGGGGTTACAATAGTGACCCACTACTCTTAGCTAAAAATGTGAAACACTTCACAGATTTGCCTGTCATCCTAATTCAGAGGCTTGCTAATTGCTGTATCATTCCAATTTTAATAACTCTACTGCCCAAACTATCTGTCTTTTGAATAGTAAAGATAACAGACTCCTTGCTGTGATAATGTGCAAGATATGATTATGGTAGTCATGTTTGAATTTTCCTCCAATGCTGTAAGCCATTTTCAGTTCTTGAGGTCTTGATACAATATATCTAAAACAAGCTGAAATGAGATATTATGTTTTATTTGAGTTCTCCAAAATCATCAATTTCCCCAAATCCATGTGCTGGCGAGTTAATTCACAGTACAAGGTAGCTGAAAGAAAGATAGGTCCTGGTGAGCCACATTAAGGTCGTCTGGTCCCTCCTTCAACCATTAATGCTATTACAGCTATTGACCCCTGTCACTTTTCTTATTTTTCTGGGCTCAAGACCATGGTATCCCTAGTCCTAAAAGGACACATCAAGTAGACTGTCGCAGGATACAAGCTGGACTCTACAATTGTAAGAAAGCAAACCTCAGGTCCTTATAGTGTCTCATCAGCACTATTTATTACAGCAACACAAACACACCCACAGACAAACACATAAGGCTTTAAGATTTTCTTTACTTCCGATTTACAATCAATTCAAGTTTATAATTCAAACTGAAAGGAACACAGAATAAATGTGTTGCTTATTTCACAACAGCACAATATAAAATAGTGATTTTTGACCCCTAGACAAGGAAGGAAGTGACATATCAATGGTGTATCAGTTAGAAGATAGGAAAAGAACATATTTTTCTTTCAGCTCCACATGTGACACAGAGACTGTGCTACACATTTGACTTGGAAATGTTAAGAAGATGAGTGGATAGTATTTGTATTTGTGACAGGGGAGCCAAGTTTCTCCCCAGCCACTTGGTAAGAGAATTTGCTTTTTCAGTTCTGCACTCCCTAACAGGTGAGCATCCCTGTAGCAGGGTCCTGTTGGAACAAGAAAGAGCAAAGGAAACATGTATCAGTGACAGGACTGCTCGTTATCCATTCCCATCAGTCCTGCCCACAAGGGCAATGAAACAACTGGGTAAAATGAGGTTTTGAGATTACCCATGGATTTCAGTTACAGTATTTGTGCTCTTTAAGACCCCTATTAACATCCCTGGCTGGTTTGGCAATAGTGTTGAGATTTATAAGGCTACCTCCGAGGTTATCTGCATCCAACCTGGGGTCAACACTCTTCTATTATCTTTGAATCTGGTTTCTAAAAAAGATATGTTTGTTGTCTCTGCGACTTAAAAAAACCTGCCAACTCAGCAATGTCCACATCATTTGCAGAAAAAAAAAAAAAAAAAAAAAAAAAAAAAAAAAAAAAAAAAAAAAAAAAAAAAAAAAAAAAAAAAAAAAAAAAAAAAAAAAACAAAAAAAAAAAAAAACGAACTGCACAAGGTGTCAAAGGGGTCTTTATCAAACTGGTTGGATACTTGCAAAGTCACAGGAGAGGAAAAATATGTAAAAAGCATAATTTATGCCTCATTTATTGTTCACAGTCAAGAATGACTCTCTCACTTCATTTTTAAAAAGTAAGAGAGAAAGCCAGTAAGACATGAAAGGTCATAGTGAGTGTCCTCAGGAGCACATGTAGGGACAGCTCCACTCTGCTGCTGGCCAGGCCACTAGCTTTAGTATAAGATAATTTGGATCCTGTTTCTGATATTTTCTAACTTCAGTTGTTTGAATTAATGGTTTAAGCTGTCTATGTGCTTAGTCTGTTTTTAATCTGAGAGACTGAGAGGCTGCTATCACATGTAGGGTCACTGTAAATACTAAAATTATAAAGTATGCCTGGAGTCTTTCCTGACAGAATTAGTATCTTGATGGTGGTAGCTACAAGGCACAACATGGGGTCAAATTATTTAGAACTAAATATCCATTAATAAGTAGAGCTGAAAGGGCTGGAATAAACTGATGGTATCAACATTGACACCCTGGTTGTGGAGTTGTACTGTAATTAAGGGAAGTCACTCTGGTTGGAACATGGATACATAATACACAAATACTGTGCCCTAACTAGTTTCTCAATTATATGCAATTATCTGAATAAATGTGTGTGAAAGGGTTAACAGCAGACTACCTGGAAATCACTTGGGATTTTCAAGTCAATTAGTGAGAATAACGTTTTGGTAAAGTATCCATGTGACGAATAGATCGCTTTGATGAAGGATGAGCGGTAAATCAGTTTGACTTTAAACAGAAGCACAGGAACCACTCTAGATAGTCTGAAAAGAGTTGTGAAATCTATGAATGTCATTGTTAGACATCTGACATGAGGGCTAGGTTAGGGAAAATTAGGAAAAGGTTAGTAGTCCTTACCAAAGAAACCTTGAATTAATTGTGAACACATCCAAGTCAATGGTCCCCTCTGCTTTCAGGATCAGACTGACTGATTGAGAAGAGCCCATAGATGTGAATGCAAGCCACTTCCCATTATCTCAGCCACTCAGGAACTCCATCCAGTGCTCTAGCAAGCTGCTGCTCTGAATTGTCTGCCAGAAAATCCCACCAGAGAATAATGGCCACTGTTTCTCTTCCATCTTCCTCTGCTTCTGAGTGCCATATACAAGCTGTAAACACACACATAAGATGCTAGAAATTATAGTTACATGGTTCTTCCTGGTGACGAAGAGAAATTGTGAAAGGATTTGATGGTGATGAATCACGATGTTGATGTAAGTTAATGATCGATACTTCAATCTGTATGCTCAGCATTTCTTTATAAGAAGTCTTATTGTAAGGTGACACTATTTTCAAAGCACAACTGCCCACCAGAAACCAACAGTGCTGTTGATCTGTTTGCTTCCTTCTCTAGTGACATTGAACAAAGGTAGAATGGTTCTCTCAGATAACAATGCATTTCCATATGCCATGGTAGCCTGTATTCAAATCAAGTAGCCCCATGCAAAGAAAACGTTATTGCATGTCTTGAATGCATGCTTCCTATTTGACAGCTGCTCAGAAACGTGTTCAGGGTGACCTTCCCTACTTCATTCAGACCCTATGCCTAATGATTGTACCCAATAGAATAGTTGCTGTAGTTCCTGTACATTTGCTTTCTTGAGCAGAATCTATAGTGGCTTATCTGTGTGTTTATTTATTCTTTATCTCCCTCCTCTAAAATATCATTCCTATAGATAGCATAACTTCTTCTTCTCCTCCTCCTTTTGTTCTTTTCTGTTTTGTAATATATCTTCAGGACACAAAAGCATCTGAAACATGGACCATGGTACAATACATAAAAGGGTGAATAAAATAAGGCTTCAAGAAGGTTACCAAGCGGAGAAGCTCAGAGCTTAGAGTTAAACAATGTATGTATAGGACAGTGTAATGCCTTTAGTAAATAAAAGATCTTACAAGTCTTCACTACAATTCAAGTGTTAGATCACTTCATGGCCACTTTATTTAGCTTTTTTAAAAATAATATTACAATGTTTTAGCAGGTATATGAATCCAAGGAAGAGAGGCTCACAAGATCAAATTACTAAATTGGAATTTCTAAAGCCCAGGAACCTCTCCTTTGCCCTTTTTTTTGGATGTCTTGCAATGGTGATGTGATAGTTTGGGAAGCTGATGTCTTACAAAAGGTGGATTCCCACACTCATGCTTTACTTCTGGAAACTGCAGCAAACTGGTCAAACTACTCCTGGGAAGACAACAGAGCCCTGGGCAGGCTACTGCTTGAAAGCTTCAGGAGTAGTCTGAGGGAAGGGAGCAGTCAAGTTGAATCAGGTTTGACTTTGGGGAGAAGATGCAGACCTAGCAGCATGAGGTGGCTAAATGTAGACTCAAGAACAGTGATGACCCATGGATGATATTCTCATGAGAAAGAGTAGTATTACTAATTCTTTATCTTCACAATTCTTTGAAAAGTATCCCTTTAACTGCATTCCAAACCATTTCTGTTCTCCATGAAAAGTAGATTCAGATGATGGTCAGCCATGCAAACAAACCTACAAGAGATTATCACAAAGTGACCTAGATAAATCATCACTTCAACATAGTCTCTAGTGCTGGTTTTAAAAGTACCATAAGAGAGAAGCACTGAAAGTGGAAAATGTAACTTCAACTCTCGGGATACAATTCTGCTTACCATATTAGTGGCTTTGTTTTCTCAAAATGACTGTGCTTTCCTCCTGACTTTTAGAAGTGTGGAGAATTCCTCTCAACTGAGATGTGAACTGTTCAACCTATTACCTAAGGTCCTACTTCCTTCTAAAAATCACTCTGGTTCTTTATGCTCACCCTAGGACTTCGAACTGAAAGTCTCCTCCTCAGGTCAGATGCGAAAAGCTTATGATTTCATCCTTCAGAACCATATTTTCAACTCTGAGGTCTCTTCTTAGGGGACCCGACCTTAAGCTGTTCAGACAGAGAGTTCCAGTCTTTAGAAACCAGCAACCATTCAATTCACCAGGAAACATGCATGCCTGGAATTTTGCCCATTTGCCTCAGAAATTAAGGATTGGGAACCAGAAATCTGAGAATTGGGAATTATGAAGAATTCATTTCTAAATTTATGACAAATCTTCTGTCTCAGCCAGATGTGGAAGCTGGGGTAGAGAAATTGTGAGGTTTTAACTCAAAAAAAAAAAAAAAAACCAACAACAACAAAACCCATATCACTTCCTGTATATGTAAAAATAAAAAATTATAGTTAGCAATTTCACAGGACTAGTATTGGTTTTAATTATGGCATAAGATGACTTCATGGTCAAATATCTATTACTAAAAACCATTTAATAAGATTTGGAGTCCCACCTACATAAGCATGAGTGGATTATTTTCTAATACCTATTGTTTTAAATTTATAGGATTTGTTACCAAGTCCAAAATTTTTGAAGATACATACAAATGTAATATCAATATTAGTTATACTTACTAATGTTTCTAACATCAATATTAAATGGAGTATTTAAGTTTATAACAGTAGCTGTCTTCTTTTTAATTTTATTGTTGTGCAACATAGATACAAAAAAGCTTCTGGAATGGGCTCAACATAGACACACACATGTTTCAGGAAGCTGATGACAAAGAACAGCACCTGCTCTGTGGTCCCTTATGTCTTCCCAGCTTCTTTCTTCTCATAGGCATCCACTCCTTACTTCTGTCATCATGAGTGGGTTTATTATTTTTTAGACCACAAATCATACAGCACAGTTCTGCAGTGTATGTTTTAAAGCACCTAGTGACCACTATGATGCATTATTTCATAGACATCTACATACACATCTTATGACAAATATAAGTGTGTATTTTGATTGGCTATCAAACTAAGAGTGAAATTTGCCACATTGTTGACTATGTATATGTTTAGTTTTAGAAGATTCAGCTGAAGAGACTGCTACATACCAATAGTTGGTATGTATTTGTGTTATGCCTCGCTGTGTTTGTGTGTGTGTGAGCATGTGCATGTGCGGATAGAGTGTGTGCACTCACCAGACTCTAGAGGGAAATAGCAGATGCTTTCCTCTTAATATTCTATCTTATTTTTGAGGTAGGGTCACTGAACCTGGAACTTGCTGCTTTGGCTGGGCTGGCTGGCCAGAAAGCTCCCTGGACCTTCCTTTCTCCATATCTAAATGATGGGATTATAGACAGTGTGACCTGGCAAAGATTTCACACATGTGTTCACAATCCACACTCATGTCTCCTGCTTGCACAGCAAATACCCTTAGTCACTGAGCCTTCTGCCTCACTTCAGTGCTTAATATTATCTGCTTTAGGCATTTTTCAAATCACATTGTTGGGTGGTTGGTTAAAAGGATCTTATTATCATTTTATTTTCAGTGTAATATTAGGAGCAGGAAACATAAATCATATGGAAATAGTTCTACTGGTAGCTAAGGGAATGTTCTTCTATTCATGAAATATTTGAGTATTGTACCTTGCTCAGAAAAGGGTCAGAGTTTTAAAATCATCCAATAAGATTTGGGATCATCAGAGCCCAGCGTTAAAGTCGGTCTTTGGAAGTCTGAGTAGACACATCTTGTGACTCTTGAGCTCTCCTGGTGGCAGCCTCTGCATTTTGTGTCTCATTAGGTGTTCTCAACTTTGCCACTCTCTTTGTTTAATACATTGGAACATGGTGTGGCAGGCTGACAGAGAGCTGTGGAGATTTCTCAATGAACTTTATAATGGGCTCAGAACCCTGTGCATATCTAGTTGGTCTCTTCATACTTTCAGCAAGAAAGTCGCATGGCCCCTCCTAAAGGGGAAATCACGAAGACATTCTAGCAATGTTTGAGATAACTTCTAGCAACTTCTATAACATGAAAGGGAAGTTTTTAAAATAAAAGTTATTCTCTGTAAGGCTCATGGTCTATGCAACAGTAAACTCTCTCAGCAGATATTTATTCACATACATAATACATACATACAAGCATACATACATACATACATACATACATACATACATACATACATATGGGGGCAGAGAGTGGGCTTCTAAAATCTGACATGGTCATTTGATCCTGATTTTGAAATCATTTTAATACTATGATGAGCTTAATAACTGATGAGCTATGGAATAGGGTCAAGTAGGATCTCATGTGGGTGCGACTGGCATTTCTCAGACATTATATGAAAAGGTCTTCAACTTCTGTTTCACTTTGAAACAGCTAGCTAATTAAGAAGCAAAAGTAACTTGAATAACAGTATGTAAATATACACATAATAATAGCATATTATTTAAATAACTGAAAAGCTTCTGGGAAAACAAATGTAGGCATAATATTGCCAAATACCAACTTCTGTATAAGACAAATTTCAAACATAAACTTCATTCTATTGACTATTAAATATATATTTGGTAGTTACAAATAAGCATATACACTATGCATGTGAGCATTTATATGAATATATAGTATATGTTCTACTTAGCAACTCTGATCCCACATACATTTCATGTGTTGTGCTTTTATATGTATGTGGATGTGGATGAATACTGCTTTATATCAATAGCAGCTCTAGATATTGCTTGTATCTTGTTTGTTCTTTTTAGATATTAGTGTTTATTCAGTGTCCAAAATGAAGGTACTGTAATATTTTTAAGGAAACAGTAGTAGAACATATCTCTTATGGTTTTATATGGTTATGTAAGGTTTCATAATGAGCAAAGGTTTTTAAATCATGATGAATTTTTAATACAAGGAGAGCAAAATTTACATGCCATTATAATTCAATAGCATGGTGTCCCCTTGTTGGGCCTTTTGGTTCTTCATTATTTTTTTTAACTAAAAACTGCTTGAATAAGACTTTATATTTAGTGATTTGATAACACACCAGTCTTTATTATTAGGATGGTTCCAGAAAACAAGCATGTTCAATTGGAGACAGGTTTTGATATTTTCAGAATACTTTTTCCTGCATAATTGTCTCACTAAATATAGCATGATATCATTCCATTTAGATAATAGGAACTAAGATAGACATGCTCCAACATGAGCACTGGGTAATAGATGTCAAGACCATTTATTCACCCATGTACACTAAACTTCCACCCTCACATGAAGACTTCTCCAACCTCTCTACATCAGGAAGGATCTTACAAAGTTCTGCTTGCCTAATTTTCAACTGTGCCCTACCTAGCTAACAAGGTTGAGACAAGACCTTTACTTTTGGGACAGAAATTTGCTCAATGCAAAAGGAGATTCTGAGCCTAAATTAGTAGCATCAGCATGGCCTAGGAACTTGATAGAAATGTAAATATACAGGGACTAACTGAAACAGAAACTCTAGGAAGAAGACCTAGTAGACTGTTTTCAGCCAGTCTTGTAGGTCTAGGTATTCTGAAGCACAGTGAGACGGAGTAGCTCTCACTTAATGCCCTATAGAATCCCTTCCATTATAATGTATCTCAAAGACTAGATACTTTTCTGACCTTTCAAAAAAAAGCAGGAGCAAAGTCTGATAATCAGAGCTATTACTTCCTAAAGAAAGCAAACAATGAGAGCACAAGGGAATCCATTGGAAGCATTGTCAGCTTGTAAACTCCTCTTTTTGCATAAGGAGGATTGGCTTTTATTCAATATGTCTGACTGCTGGCTGGTAGACTTTATCCCTTACAACAAAGCTAGGGGCTCTTCATGTTAGTTGTCTGTTAGCTGAAGTCTCCCATGACCTTTATAATATCAGGGAAATCCACTAAAACCTTAACAACAGAAAACAGAAACTAGAAAGGCTGCAACAGTATTTTGACCTGTTAATTGTCAGGGAAGTATCATCTGCTATTATTATCACTTTATTAGGTAGAATTTAATTGAAGGAAGGCCAGTCCTGGGAACATGTTCTTCGTGGTATCTTGTTCTGTATTCCCCTGACCCCCACATCTTGCTCTCTACATCCTGTCTGGCACAAAATGAGACCCTCCTCTGCCTCCTCCTCCATGACATTTGGCCCAGCTACAAGGGGCAAAATGACCCTGTAAAATCTCCAGCTGAAACAAAGTCTTCTTAGTGGATTTGTGTGATTTGTAATAGTGATGAGAGAAAATAATTAATACAACCACACAAGCACAGATGCAGTCTCACTGATTATTAAAACTGATATGAACCTCCAATCTAAAGTCAATCACATTGGGACCTAAAGAGTGTTTGAAGAGTAGGTGGCTTTATTTAATTCTTGTGGTTTAATGACATTTCAGACAAGTCTAATTCTCATCTAGCTTCCTCATAACCTTACATAGCTTAACCTTAATGTTGCTGATGTTCTTTTCTTATCCCTAAAATTAGCCTATCATTGACCTCCCCATGGGTTCTGAGAGACTCTAACCTGTTATTATCTATAAAATTAGATATATAGATATATAGATAACAGTGTCATAAGCCAATATTAATAAATAGTAGATTTTTTCAGTTAGCCACTTTTTTTTAACCAATTTTGACTGATTTAAGAAATCTGTGCACTGAAGATGTAGCTCATCACTAGAGTTACATGCTTAGTTTAAGCAGGGCTCCAAGTTTATTCCACAGTTCCAACAAGATTAACATTGATATCGGAAACTTAAGTGAGGCATAGTGGTATCTCCCTTTCATCATAGCACCTGGGAGTCAGAGGCAGGCAGATTTGTGTGAGTTTCAGGCCAGCCAGAACTACACAGTGAGAACCTCTTTCAAGAAATAAAAATGATGTGGACATTTATTTTTACATCACTATATGATAATATAAGATCAAGACAACAAGTTTCTTTTCTAATTTTTTTATTTTAGTTGAGTTCCCTAGAATGCATTTCATCATGTAAACTACTCCCTAACTCCTCTCAGATACACCCTCTTCCATACCTACCCCCTTGTGCCCTTGTTTTCATTTTTATTCTTTGAAACCTACAAAGACCAATGTATGCTGTCTTTATATTCCTGGGTGTAGTCCTTGGCAGGTTAGGCACTCTCTGGTGGGAAGAATCCACCCATGACCACTGTGAATCCTATGTGCTGCTGCCCTGCTATGTCCAGAAGATGCTGCTTTCATCTCTCTGGTTCTTACAATCATTACACTTTCTCTCTCATAATGATCCCTGTAAGAAAGAAATGTGATATAAGAAGCCCATTGAAGGCTGAGAATTCTCCAATCTCTTATTCCCTACACACTGATTGGTTAGGGGTCTTTAGGTTAGTTGTCATCTACTGAAAATAAACGTTTCAAATGAGGGTTGAGTGATGCACTACTCTATAAGTATAACCATAAGCCATTAGGAGTTGGCCAAATACTGTGGCCAATTAGCATAATAATATTAATAGGTTCTCCCTAGGACCCATGAGCCATATAGTCACAGATTTCTGGCCTGGTAATAGCACCAGTTACATGTTTCACTTTGTAGGACAAGGCTTAAATCCAATCAGAAAGTGGTTGGTTACTCATGTGATGCTCATTCCATTATTGAATCAGTGAGCATGTCTTGCCAGGTCAGTCGCTAGTATAGCTCACAGGATGCACAGCTGGATAAGATTGATGGTCACTTTTCTCCTCTGGTAGTGTGCATAATTCCTTTCTAGCATTATGAAAGCTAGCAAGAGGTGAGAAAGCTTTCAAATCAGCACCAGCTTGGATTCTCTATGTTCTGTGACTCAAACATGTGGTGTCTTCAGCAATAGGGTCTTTCTGACTAGTTCTGGAGGGAAAACAATAGCATTGACAATAACTGGTAGTGTTATGGAGGCTATGGAATTCCATTGACTAACAATTTTAAGACAGATACCCATTTATGGCACTGGGTTTTTTATTTGTTAGCATATGTTATCTAGTAGAGGCATTGTTACCTTGCCATTCCATTTCAATTCTAAACACACACACACATACATACACACACACACACACACCAGAGAGAGAGAGAGAGAGAGAGAGGGTATTTTGGTAATGGGATTCCATATAGCTTTTCCAAAAGGTCTTTACTGTTATTTACGTCTAGCCTTTATCCATGTTCCCTCTCTACCCTTCCCTCCCATCACCCAACCCAATTTGATCCTTTCTGTTCTAGCATTCCCCTTTAATCCTTTACAGCACTGTGTTCTATTTCTCCTCCCTTGACAGTCAATGCCTGGACAGACCCTCAACTTATTTTATTACAGAACACAGTGGCGATCATTCTGCTTCAACACTCACAGTTTTTGCATACAATACCAGGGTAATCTTCCTAACATGCAACTTTTACACAGCCATCCCTTATTCAAGGAAAATATGGGTCAAGCATACATTTATGAATAACTAACATTATTTGTTGAACTTCTGCATTACAGCTCCTGTGTGTGAATGAAACAGAATAAAAGACGAGGTCATTTAAGATGGCAGTCTCTGTAGTAAGAGAGGAGTTGTTGTTATTGTAAATTATTATCCCATTGTACAGTCAGTGCTGATGCAGTGGGATGTCCCTGGCCTTGGGAACTCGAATGAATAAAGAAATCTAGAGGAGCAGTAATTAAAAGGGTCAGTGAGGGTCAGCGGAGAAGATGAGGTTTCCACTGTGCTGTGAAGCACAAGCGAGGCAATATCCACACATGGGCACCCACCTGGCTCCCATTTGCTGTGTCTCCTCCTTACAAAACCCTGACTTCCCCCCAGGAAACCACCTGCTTTGACTCCCAGCCTTTTGGCAGAACTGTCTTCAGATCTCACTTAGCAGGCTCAAGCTGATATTTTTTCTGACCCAATAAAAACAGACCTTTCCTCTTGCCAAAGTGGTGGGTTCAGGGATGGGTATGTGGTCAGATTGGAGCCAATGCAGTGACAATGTCCCTGGGATCTTCAGAAGCTCTGAGACAGGATGGTAGTTTAGCTACAACTTAAAGTGGAAAATCTGCTTGGTATGCAAGCTAACACAAGAGAACAGAGCAGGAGAGAGAGAGAGAGAGAGAGAGAGAGAGAGAGAGAGAGAGAGAGAGAGAGAGAGAGAGAGAGAGCAGATCCAGTGCCAATTTCAGTTCGTGAACCTAGAAGTTTCTAAAGGCAGTCTTATTCCTGTGTTGTTCAATTAATGGAGTCACTGAATTCAGCTTTTTCTTTGCAAAAGTGGTCATTCTATTGACATTTGACAGAAACTGGAATTTTTGCCAGAATCAAAGAAAAAGGATTTTCTGAGGCCCGAACCCAGCAAGTGGACTATGTTTCAGAGTGAAAGAGGACACCCAGGCCTCAAGACGCAATGGTATTTCTTAACTGATATATTGAGTAAATGGAGAAAGCAGTTTAAGAGATACTGGATAGAGGTTTAGGGGTCGGTTCAGGAAAAAAATTGTGTAGCTTTTTAAACAGGTATGAGGGTTGAAGGAGCTGAAAAAGACTCCAGATGTCAACCTCAAACTATATGTGCATACATACCATCTATACACATTCAAACATGGGTAAGTACAATCATATATACCACAGAAACAAAATGATATGCTATGTAAATATTAGAATATTTATGTTCTCTGCAATGGGGTAGATATTCTGGCTTTATGAGTCAAGAGATCTCATCTGGTCTTTGTCAAAACTTGTAGGCTCTCCCCTATAGCAGGACGTAACTCATAAACCACATATCCCCACATCTACATAATACTTCACGAGGTTCCAAATATACTAACAATGTTTTCATTGATTCTTTCAGTAAATATTAGGGCCTATCATGCAGCTAAGCAGCTGTTAATTGGGGGTGGAGAGTACAGTAAAGGAGAAGAATCAGAGATTGGCTTCAGAGACTAATATGTTGAGTCTTTTCTGAATAGTGAAAGCCCAGGAAAAGGGGCTGGAAGAAGCACTCCAAGGAGCCTGAGCTTAGATATATTAAGTTGGAGATGCTTATTAAGCAACCAAAAAAGCAGTTAAACAGAGTGATTCTGTCCCAGGGATCCACCATTAATCTTACTGGCAGAAGGAGATGCTCATATTGCAGAGGCTTTGAAGAAGCAAGTTTTAATCTACATATGCTTGGCCCACATCCTCCCTTCCCCCTTCCCCTCCCCCCATTTCTAAAGAGATTGATTTCACTTTGCATGAGATGCTACAGTATTTTCAATTTAAATAGAAATCTCAAATAAATTGGATTTAAAAATCTTCTCAGGGAAAAAGGAAACAATTTGCTTGCTGGGGTTTAATTTCAAGGCAAGAATCATAACCAGGGCTGTTTTAAAACTGGCCTCAATTGCTTTCCCCGTGACATGTGCTCATGCATACAAAGAGGGATTACTGAAATTTCAAGGAAGTAGAAGTGTCCATATATACACAGGCACAAAGCCACTATCAAAGGGCCAAGGGATGACTATCCCCAGTGTTCCATGCCTCAAATCCACCCAGCACAAGCGACTGTCTGTTTTTAGTGCTTTCTACAAGTAAGGCCACAAGTTGCATCATCTCTCTTGGTGGCCAACTGCAACATCTTATCACACTTAAGCCAGCTGGAGGAGAAAAACACTTGCCATTAACCCTCCAGCAGACTTTTCCAGATGTGTAAATGATTCCAGACAGCTATTTTCAAAATAATGATGATTTGTTTGTATTGAGTCACTCTCTCCCACCCATACTGCCTATGTAACAGTGGTCTAAATGAATCTATTTGTCTTTCCTATCTATATTTTCTTCACTCCCATGGAGAATTAGGAAAGGAAGCAATTTGTCTAGTCACCATTGATAAAGGGATAATTTATCAGATGGCACCATACTACACAATTCTGTTTTCATTACTTCTATTTCACTATTATAGAGTACTTGGCAGAGGTGACCTAACAAAGGAAGGATACATTTGGTCCATGATTTAAGCTGTGTGGATGGGATGCCTAGGACTGAGCTTACATTGTAGGTTCTTAAGTCATTGTGGATTGAGAAGCAGAGCATGTAAGCCAGAAGCAGAGAGCTAAGGCACTCAAAAAACTAGCCTTTACCTCTTATGCCCCACCCCTAATTTCCTACATAAGGTCCTGAAATATCCACAACCTCCCAAAATAGTTCCTACAATCAGGGGAACAGCCATTCAAACAACATGGGATTGTTGGAGATGTCTCATATCCAAATAATAGCAGTCTCTCCCTGGCCCTATAGGTCTATGGACACACATCATACAACTTGCATGGAGTACAACTTTAAAAGATACCATTTTACTAGCCCAATTATCATAAGTGCTGGCATGAATAAGAAGTTCAGTATTTCCTCAGACTCAGGTCAGTTTCTTAACTATAAGCCCATGTAAAAGTCAAAAAGCTATGCACTTCCAATAAACCATGACACAAAGAAAACCTTCCCATTCCAAAGGGAAAGATGAGGGGTGCAAAAAAACAGCTACAACAAAGCAAGACCTAAACCCTAGGAGGGAGAACACCAAGTCCTGCTGCTCTGTGTCTGCCATCAAGGGCTGAGTGGCTTGGAAAGCTGCAACCTACAGCTCTGTCATCTGTAGCACACAGTGCCTCATCTCCAACATTATGGGATCTCCATTGTATCTTACCCTTCACAGCTTCACACAATAGCATCTCATGGTTATTCTTCAGCACCTTCGTATTCTCAGGCTTCATAGGATTTTTCTAGACCCTTAGCACAAGTCTTCATGACTATAATATTTCTTCTGCTTCCTGTAAAATCAGCATCACAGGAAGACAGTACATTCTGCTGCTCCCTTGAGATATGTCTTGCTCTTGTTTTATCTGCAGTGGCAATAATTCCGCCACAGCTAGATGTTATATGGTCTTAAAATTTACTTCACCAAACAAAATAGGCCATTTTGAAAAACAAACTTTGCCTCATTTAAATGACCAGAACGTAGGCATCATGCTGGTAGAGTCTTTGCCAAGTTATAATAGTAGTGGCCTCTATCCCAATTACCAATAGATACCTCACTCCATCTGAAACCACATGTGCCTAGTCTTTAATGTAGACATTCCTTCTAGGATTATGGTCTCCCAAACTCTTACCAGAATGAGGTCCACTTACAGAAGCCTATTAACTCTTCTAGCTTTGAAGTCTTCCATGTTTTTCTCATAAACCACTAACAAACGTATGAACTCCCTGCTCAGATATATAATGTAAGGATCTCACTTCTTATAACAATTCTCTTCATCAGTCACATCACTGCTACAGAGAGGAGTCATGAGAAGAGTTGTTTCCACCATACTTTAAGGGTATGTAGTCTATCATGGCAGTAAAAAAAAAATAATAAAAGGAACTATAAATTCCTACCACCATGGACCAGAGCACTGCTGACATTCAGCAGATCAGGAAGCAAAGTTCTGGGACCACAAGTGGAGCCACCTATAGCCCTTCAATTCTACACCATGTACCCATGTCTGCCAGCTGGATTCCATATCTAAAAGATTTTACCACTTCTCAAAATGGTGCCACCAACTAGGAAAATAAGAGTTCAGCATGTTAGTCTAAGGGGGGTATTCCATATCAAAACCAAAACACATTCTGCAATAGTGAAAACAAGTCAATATATTTTATGAGACGTGTCATAGTATGTTTTAATCTTTCTCTTGATACTCCAGTACATGTAAGTAACTCACCATTACTTTAGAGAGCTTTGTGTATCGTTAACTTAAAAAAAAAATCTATATCAAGTCTATTGAATTAATGTGTTGGTCATTGACACCTGTCAATTATTCTAATCTTCTCCACAGCCATTTTCCTGTAGTGGCTTAGTTACTGGTACCTTGAACTATAATTTCTAGGGAGCTTAATTGCTACAGAGCACATCTTATTGTAATGAAATGCAGTGCAAATATGCCTTCAGCTAGGAATCTCTGATTTTATTCTACTCAGTGCTTTACAAAAAAAATGTTTTACCTACATTTCACTTAAATTTAGGAAAATGTAGACTTTTCCTTCATTGATAGGTCCTTATTAAAAGAAATTTTAGCTGCCTAAGCAACTAGTTGCTAAATGAAAGAAGCCTGTGTGGATGAGATTGTTTTTGCTTTATTTTTCTCTAAATGAGAAAAGCAAAATGAAATACAGGGTAATTATGATTTATTTGCCTGCAACATGTGTTTCAGATTTGAAAACCATCAGGGAGGATGTGCAATCTTTGGTTCTTCATAGATAAAGCCACTCTATCTGGTCTGAAATGTGCCCATATTTTTCAAGCCGTCTGACCAGCCTATGACATGTGCAATGCCTTGAATATTAGCAAAGCCTGGCCCTTGATACCAGTAAGGCACAAGTCCAAATTTTAGCCTCACCATTTACTAGCGCTGTGATTTAGAAAAGGTTTCTTGATGTTTCTGTGCTTCCATTTCTCTATTCTCAGATGAGACCACTAGCTCAGCCTGTTATGTGGTACATGCAAAGTAGGTTATGCGCTATACCTTCCTAGTGCATGCCACCTGGAAGCCAGGTGAAGAGCGGTGGACTAAGTCTATGAAGTAGATCTTTATTGGATCTTGTCTATAGCAATGGTCCATACAAAGTGAGCACTGAGTTAATTAGCCAGATGACATGTAATCATTTAGGAAAATGAGTTCTCTTTGTACTTCTTGGTATTTTGAGATCAGAATCAGTGTTTTTGAAGGAATATTTAAATCACTTTTATATTTACCTATGTGTTGGTTGCTTATTTTAAAAACTGTTCTAAATTAGATGGGAGTTTGTTGCAATATTTACTTCCACTATGTTTTAACAGTAAACCAAAGATATAAAGTGAAATAAAAATATCAGAAAATAGAGAACCTCTGGGACCCAATTAACCCAAAGAAGGTCATTCTTAAAATTATGAAAAGATGGAAATATTATGATGGGTCCCTGAGTGTTTGAAAAACCTCACAGTTTAATTGCAAATAAGAGAGAATGTCAATTGCATTCAACTAAATCTCAAAGATTATGCTGTTAGGAAAAGTTTAAAGATATCTAATAGAATTCAGTAATAAAACTTGTGTGGCTCTAACTAGAATCCAACCACCCCCAAAATCTTTTATTTATTTAAACTGCAAATTTTACTAGATTCAATTAAAGAAGAAAATACCCATGTTTGTGATATTTAATTTTCCACAGAGGGAAGTACGTTTTTATTTCTATAAATGTTGAAACTTTTGCCAGTGTCAAACTGTTCTTTCTACCAAAAGTGGCAATGTGATAAATTATACATCAATCTTACTGAAATCCTGAGTATAACGGCTGTTTTCCTGTTCTTCTCATTGACCTATATTAGAGGGCTTCCTCAGATAGACACATCTGTATGATCAGACAGCACAGCAGCATAAGTAGCATCTCCTCTCTGCAAATATTTCCCTCCTCAAACCATCAGCAATCGAGGTGTCTATTAAAGCCAGTTAGGACTGTATTTCAGCACTTATTCAGAATGTATTTCTAAGCACTAAGGACAAAATTTTGCAACCCTATCTATGATCAGTATCTATGCAGCCCTCTGTTGATCTGGAATAAATTTCCTGGGCCTCTATTGTTCCATGTGTTTTTTTCATAAAATATATCCATTACAGTATATTATAAATACTCAATGAAGGTGATGACCGTGACATAATTATACTTCTTCTTGTTGGTTTATAGCCACACCCCCACCTGCAAAGACTCACTCCAAAGCCTGTGGCGTAGGCATGCCTAGCCTTTAAAATCTCCAGCCACGTGGAAGACTCTCTCTTCTTTCTTTCTTCTCTGTCTCCCTGCTCTGCTGTCTTCCCTCTCTCCCCTCACCCCCTTAATAAACCTCCTATGACTCTCTTGCAGCGTACAAGTTGTTTTCACCTGCGAAATACTAGCACTTCTCTATATCAGACATTTCTCTCATTGCTCTCACAAAATACAACAACAAAGCAACTTTTAAAAGGAAGGATTTATTTAGGCTTAGTGTTTAAGTAAAAGTCTATCATGGCAAATTAGGCATATTATCAGGATCCTAAGGCTTCAGTGAGGAAGCTGAGGGACTAATACTGACATTCAAGTCACTTCTGTTACATTCAGTCCAGTATCCCAGCCCACTGATATTGCTACATCCACTTTAAGTGGTCATGCACCAGAAAGACCCTGATTGACGTCCAGATCCGGGGATGGCGATTCTGAATCCAGTTAAGTTGACGGTGAGGTCTGGCCACCACACTCTGCAATATAGCAAGCCCCACACCCATTCATTGCAGCACTGTTTCTCCATTTGGAAGATAAGGAAGCTGAGGCTGAAGGTATGGGAGATAGAAAGGACTTTACCAGTCATTGTGAGTACTTACAAAAGTGGGTTAATCTGGCACATCTAATGCACTTAAACACTTGCCACATTTTTGCTATAATGGCAGGACTGGGGGATTCAAGCTTAAAGAATTAAATGTAATAAATGAATGAAACTAGCTGGAATTTTCTGCAGAGAGGGGCTAGAGAACCCTGACACATCCTGTAACATCTTAAGACAGGTCTGGAGTCCAGATTGATTGACTGATTGATTGATTTATCTCTCTCTCTTTCTTTCTTTATTACTTTGTTCTGTTTTTATATCCCAACCACAGTTTCCCCTCCCTCCTCTCCTTCCAGTTTCTTTTTCCTCCCTTCCCCATATTCTCTTCTTCCCCTTTCAGTGAAGGTCAGGCCTCCCGTGGATAGCAACATGGTATATCAAGTAGCAGTGAAACTAGGCATCTCCTCTTCTATTAAGACTGGTCAAGGCAACCCAGTAAAGGAAAGGGTCCCAAAAGCAGGTAACAGAATTAGGGACAGGCTCTGCCCCTACAGCAGGAGTCCCACAGGAAGACCAAGCTACACAATTTTAATATATGTGCTAAGGTCCTAGGTCAGTCCCATGCAGGCTCCCTGGGTATTGATTCGGTCTCTGTCCACCACTATGAACCCTGCTTAGTTGTTTCTGTGGGTTTTCTTGTGATGTTCTTGACCCCTCTGACTCCCACAATTCTTCTTTCTTTCTTTCTTTCTTTCTCCTCCTCCTTTTTGTAAGGATTCCTTCAACTCTGCCTAATGTTTGGCTGTGAATTTCTGCATCAGTTTTCACCAGCTGCTGGGTGAAGCCTCTTTGAGAACCACTGGGCCAGGCACCTGTCTGTGAATATAGCAGAATATCATTAGGAATCATTTCACTGACTTTCTTTGCCAGTCATATTTGGTTCTATCGTAGGTCTCTGTGCTATGTGGCCTCTGAGTCCTGGCCCTAAAGGCAGTGTTAGGACTGAACTCCCTCTCATGACCTCAAGCTGTACCAGTCACTGGTTGGCTACTCCCACAAGGTCTCTACCACCTTTAGCTGAGGACATTTGTAAGTGGGACAAATTGTAGAGTGGTAGTTTTGTGGCTAGGTTGTTGTCCCAATGCCTCTGCTGAAAGTCTTGCATGGTTACAGGAAATGGCTGTTTCAGACTCTGTACCCCCCATTCTAGGAGTATTGGCTGCGGCCACCCTCATAGATTCTAGAGAGTATCCACAGCACTAGGTTTTTAGCTCTTCCCATTGATGCCTCCGATTCCAGTCGTGTCTTCCAGTGCTCTCTTCCTCCATCCTCCCTGACCTGACCTGATTCCTCCTCTTCCTGCCCCAAACCCCTATCCACTGGCAATGTTTATTCTATTTCCCCTTCGCAGTGAGATTCATGCAGTCTCCCCTGAGTCTTCCTTGTTACTTAGCCTCTCTGGCTCTGTAGGTTGTAGCATGGTTATCTTTCACATTATGGCTAAAATCCATTTATAAGTGACTATATATTGTATATATATTCTGGGTCTGGGTTATCTTACCCTGGATGATCTTTTCTAGTTCTGTCCATTTATTTTCAGCAAATTTTATGATATCACTGTTTTTCACAGCTGAATAATAGTCCATTGTATAAATGTATATATTTTTTATCCATTCTTCAGTTGAGGGACATCTAGGTTATTTCCAGCTTCTAGCTATCATGAGTAAGGCTACTATGAAGGCAGTTGAGCAAATGTCCTTGCGGTAAGATGGCATGTCCTTTGGATATATGCCCAGGAGTGATACAACTGGATCTTTACGTACATCTATTCCCAGTTTTTTGAGAAACTGCCATATTGTGAAATCCATATTTTAAAAGAAAACTTATGATTATTAAATGTTTGTAGCAAATTCAGTTTAATTTATAATCTCTGTGAAGACCTGTAATTTACAACCTTCACAGAGATTGTAAATTATTCTATGTTATTCTCTGAATTGGATGATCTGTTAGCACAGTCCTCCAGTGATTCTCTGACACTCATAAAGGGTCCAAGTGTTCAAAATTGTCTTCAAAAATCATGGTTTGAAACCAGTGATGATTAGAACTCCCATTACTTTCAGATCAATCAAGTAGTATCACCAGAATATAGTCATTATAGTATTCACTTCCACATGGTTTTAGTAAATTAAAATAATGTACATTAGTTAGAGACCATAGCTAACTAAACTAACATGTATGTATACATATTAATTTTACCTAATCAATTGCACTCACAAGTAGTTGATTGATAAAATGGCAAAGACTTTTATTGTCATTGTCCCCATTGCCATTCTGTTTATATAATAGCACTTTTAATTCATTTAAAACTGATTGATATAGTTATGTAGATTTGATATTCGTCAGCACACACTCCTCTACACCCATAAAAATGAGACTGTCTTATCTAAGGACAATGACTAAAAGTATTTGATGGCAAGTAAAAAATTTCAAGCTTTTAAGTAAAAAATTCTGATTTAGAAAATCTTCAACATGACAGATTCCCAATACATGCAGACTTTCCTCGTGTGATTGACAGTGGTGTATTAAAAGTGCTAGTTTTGATGTTATATAATGACATGTGCCAACATTTCTAAGTCTGATTAACTCAGTAAACATACATTTCCAAGTGAACAATTAATGATATGACAAAATCTTGCCTGGATATGAGTTCTCCCACAATGCAAAGAGAACAAAGGCCTCTCAGTAACTGTGCAAAAAAAGGTCATTGAGTTGGTTCCAAAGCTGTATTGATTAATCAAACTAAGAAACTATTTTCCTTTGCATTTTGAAAATGTACAATGAGTATCTTTCATTTATTTGTTGTTGTTGTTTTATTGGTTTGTTTAGCTTTTGAGATAGCATCTCACTCTATAACCCAGGCTCACCTTGAACTTATTAGGTAGCCCAACCTGGTGTGAAATTCACAGTGATCCTCCTGCCTCAGCTTCCTTAGTGCTGGGATTACAGGTGTAAGACATTTTATCTGATTCTAAATTGTCTAAGATGGTTGTGATGGTGTTATGTTAGCATCTTGTAATGTAGCATTCTTTCTCTGTCTTGTATCTGTACAAAAGAGACAACTTTCACATATTTTAAGGAAAACTACATATCACAACAGATTAAATGAAGAAGCATGTATGAAATTCTTGTTTCCTCATATTAATACACTCATTAAAGCTATCAATAATTTGAATATAAGTCAATTTTGCTAATTTCTTTTAGAAATACAGTTATTTTCCTTGAAATAAGTTATTTATGTTAACCTGTATGTTATTGTTAATTAAGTAAATTAAAATATTTATAAAACTTCTCTTTACATTTCTAATTCAATAAACATAAATACATATCACCAAAGTTATTGAGAAGCCTCAATGATGTTTCAGATTGGAACAGAATCCTGAAGTCAAAACTGAATGGTACCTAGTCTTCAGAATAGTATTGATCTGTGAAGGTCTGGGGAAATAGTTAGAAATGCAATTTGGGGTGTTCCTCTGCAGACCTCCCAAATCAGAATCTCACCTATAAATCAGAAATGGGTTTCTGACACACAGGCCAGGTGACTCAAAACCTCTCTAAATACAGCAATTCTGGTCTCCCTCAAACTATGGTAACACACTACAGCTTTACTGATAGAAACTGGGAAATGTACTTTCTGTTCCTGCATACTCCTTATCTCAGTCTGTATACAGACTATGCTATGCTTATGTGCCATAAGTACCTCATAAAAAACTGATATGTGCACCAAGATATATAGAGAAAAATGAGAGGAGAATGGACTGCTTGTTCTTTTGTTCGGGCACTCGGCATATACTTAGGACTGTGCTGTAAAAAGACTAACAGTTTCAGAAAACTTCCCTTTCTCCTTATAATCCAACCTTAATATTTTAAGAGAGTTTTTTCTATCTCTTTCTCCTTCAATTATTTGTTTTTCTTTCTTTGTTTTTTGTTTGTTTGCATTAAACTTTTACCAGAATTCTCAGAGGAGATCCCACCACAGAGGCTTTATTTTTTTCTAAGAGTAAAGTCAGAGCCCTGGGAAAACAGACTACAGAGAGAATTTCTGAGTGAGCTTCCTCCCTGGCAGTCAGAATGACCAAGCTCCTCTGGGAATCCCTGTGATCTCTCCTCTCTGTGAATGAATCAGTACAAGTGTTTGCTTGAGCTTTCTGTCATTTAAGGGGAGCCTTTTATTCTTGACTTTACTTATGGATGAGTTTTTAATCCTGAAGCTTCAGCATAAGTTACTGGAGTCTGAGTGGTAGTTACCATGTGATGTTCCAATATTTTAGTTTGTAGAAAAAAAGAAAAGATAATGATAAACAACATTTTGTGTGTGTGTGTGTGTGTGTGTGTTTTCTTTTTATTGAAAGGAAAGACTTGTAGAAAAAAATATTGTGAAAACATTTTTAGCTTGAAAAATCCCTCTGAACTCATTTAAAGGAATTGAGTTTCTGATTAAACTCTATACAGGTATTTGACCCCACATCATGGCAGTCACAAACTCAAGTTGGCACAGTTTCCAAATACACAGATTTTTTTTTTGGCTCTACTCCAGGCCTACTAAATATCATCTAAAGAAAACAAAAATAATTAGGAATCTCATGTTGTGCTGCATGTCAAATTTTCTTTCTTATAAAGACTAAATCACATTCCACCTCTCCCCTCCTTTCCTTCCTTGCTTTTTTTTTTTTTTTTTTTTTTTTTTTTTTTTAATAGAAGCCACCTTAACAGATTGGGTGCTAGTAGTTCTGGTTTAATAAAAAGCCAAGGTGATTTTTAATACCTGACGCAGTTTGATGCTGAATGACTCCTAAGTTTGAAACTGATCTAGGGTATTGCTTGTGCAAGTCTGAACTGTTTTCTTGAGCTGAGCACTATTCCCCTCTGCTTCATGCACCAAGAATGCAGCAGCCTGTGGCTTGTGTGGATTCTGCCCCCAAAGCACCAGTGAGACAATGTGGTATGCTGCCTGGCAACTTCTGCTTTGGAATTTAATAAGCTAGGACTCTGTTTCAGACTCTGTGTATTCATGTGGTTAATCTAAGCTTGACCTTCCTGAACACTGTGGTGATAAATAGCAGTCTCTCAGGTAAACTTTAAGAGTTAACTCTGTCCTTGTTATTATTGTCCAGACTTTTGCTTACTACTTAGAAATCAAGCTTCATTTCATTCCTTTAGAAAACAGATAGCAAAGATAGATGTATTAGTTTGCTAGTGGTCCCTTCTATTCCTTCCACCATCTCTACTGTAAAAGGATGCAGATGCCACACTGAGGATCAGTTTGCAGAACTAAAATTACTCACACAAGTTATACCCTGTAAATTACAGACCTATGCTGTCCCATAGAGGACTTTCTGTCCATTCCATGGACTACTAAAAAGTACATAAAGAGTTTCACAGACACCTCTTAGATCATGCAGTGATCTTGAAAATCATAGTCAGTGAATTCCAAATGACCCCTAGCTCAACTCTTAACATGATTTTTAAGTCTTTCCTTTGACAATATCTTCTTTTCTTATATTCACAGGCTGCTACAACCCCATTTAACATAAAATACATAAAGCAGTGTTTGGCACATAAAACACGCTTTCAAAATAATTATGGTTCAAGTTAAGCTTAGATTCCATATTAGAATATCAAAATAGTTTATACTGAAATACTAGTTTCTCCTATGGACTTTGGACAGTATGGTTTTCAATAAGATTCCAATAGCCAGAGAGAGAACCAGAATGCAATGGAAGCTTTTCAACATTGCAACCAATTGATGGGCTGACTGACATCCACCGTTCTGTGTATAAAGAGTGCCATGAAGATACCTAGCACTGGGTACCTTTATTCTCACCAGTTGACATGGACACTTAGCAAGATACAGTATGTCCAGACCTGTGTTGTATCTTGCACTGGATATTGAGACACATAACTCTAGTTTATAACTATTCTATAAGTCAACAGACCTGAGCTAGGAAAGAAATGGGAGCTAAATACACCAGGAAGACTGTGTAATAGTCAGAAATGTTATCTTTATTTCAGTTGAGCAAGACCAGAAGTGGACTTTTTAGAAGGTCTAGTATAGTGGCACATACCTTTAGTCTTAGTACTCAAGAGGCAGAGCTAGTGGGTCTTTATGAGTTCAAGACCAACCTGATATAAATAATGAATTCCATAAGTTCTAGGCCAACCAAAGTTGTATAGTGAGATCATCTTGGGGGTGAGAAAGGAGAGGAAAAGAATTTCTGTGATCTGTCCCAATTTTTGTCTTATTCATTTTGATTTTCAAAGAAGTTAAAGCCAGCCATTGCAGATGATACACAATAAATGTGATTTAGGCAGGAATTACTGAGTACATGGGACTTTAGTATGAGAATCTTAAGTTCAAGAAAAGCTCTTACCTTACTTTTTAAAAACTGGCAAATAAGTATGCATTCAGTTGTTTTAAGTTACAGTAAAATCTATAAGATGTACTTTCTACTTACTTAATGGCTATTCCAGAGTATTCAGCTCACTTCATTTTGGATTAGAGTGCACATTTGAAATCCCATCCAAAGTCAGCATTGCTGCAGGCATAGCCCAAGGACAGATATCTAAAGTAACTTGGGTTTGATTGTGAGGGTGCAGAAAGACACGAGCTCCCCAGGCCCACACGTGGAACAAGAAAGAAAGGAAAGCAAGGAAGAATTTACATCAAAGCAAGTGAGGCAATGGCAAGCAAACTTCCCTCCCAGGCTGGAAGGGGAAGGCGATCTCCATGGGCAGAGGTTTAACAGGCATCCTTTGAAGTGTCGATGTTTATTCTGCAGGATTTTCCTACCCACCTCTTGAAATACAGTGTTAGCAAACCTTCATTCCCTCAAGCAAATAAAGAAAAGTAACAGGCCTATTCAATCCAATATCACTGGAACTCTGGTTCAAAAGGATATCTGAAGCCATTACCCTGTGGGACATTCAAGAAGAGTAGCAAGGCAGGCTTCCTTACCCAGCATCCTCTGCATTAACAGAGAACCAGTACCAAGTGTGCCTATATTAGGGGAGAAAATAGGATTTTGTAGATAGTTTTCAAAATAACAATTTCCACTGTTTCTCTTGGTGTGAAGAAATGGCTGCTGTCTCTACTTGAGTTATTGGATTTAATCACCCTTGACATGACATGATTCTCATGAGTGTTGATAGCTTCCATGAACAAAGAAATGTAAGGAGTCATGTTCAGAGGTACCAAGGCTAGATCTGCCTCTGGTGTGCTGCATTTTATTATTGGAATAATCCCTATCAAAATCCAGTCTGAATGTTGTGAGAAGCCCAAACTGTCTGAAAAGAAAATTATATATAAATATGCTAGATGATAGTCTCAATGGTCTCCCAGCCCATAACATAGCATCAGCTGCCAGCCTGGCAAGTAAGTCATCTTGGATGTCTTTCCCCACATACCTAAAGCCACAATGACAAGCATTTATATTCTCCTGATAGATTAAATAAACCAGAGTCACCAGTTTAATGAAGTCAAACACAAAACTGAGGTAGCATGTTGTTTGGGGCCAACACATTTTGAGCAGTAGGTAACTAGAAAAGTTGCTGTCCAGCTAGTACTTAACAGTGAAGATTGGATTAAAGTATCATCCATGTAAATAACTATTCAGTCCTTTCTGTATCTTGATGGCATTACAAATAACAGTAACCACCTAGCTGAGTAGCTTTGAGGACCACACTGATTATGGTACATATCAAAAATACAGTATAAAATAAGTCTTCTTACCATATCACCACCACCATCTAAACCCTTACCAACAACACCATGGCTGCAGGTGGCAGTGTGTTTGTTGCCAGCTTTTACCTGCGGAGTCATCTCCACTGCCCTATTTGGTTTTGAAGACCCCTCCACTTCTCTCTTTCTGTGTGTTTATGTGTGCACATAGCTATTGAGAGTGATGTATATTAGAGGAAAAATAACTCTGCTCAGAATCATAATATGGATAAAAGAAAATATTCAAGAATGGATAGTTGTTCTTTATGTGCAGCCAACATAATTTTTTTTTTCAGTTTTCCAACAGATCCATTTGGATTTTATGCTCACTGAGACACAAATCTCCTTCCTGGTAGTAAATGTGCTTTTTAACAACAGGAGCTTGATGTTCAGAACATGGCGCTGTAAGATAGTTAAGAGATTCCGGGTAAGAGTTTGATCCTGACTCAGCACCGCCTTGCTATGAAGGTCAGTTTCCTCATCTGTAATGTAGCATATGGGGAGGGCATACTTCATGGAATTGCAGCAATGGTAGGCCATACACCAAGTATCTTTGAGAAGCAACCAGAGTGCTGGGATTCCTTAATAGTCCTTATGGCTTTGTAATGTTTGGAGCTCCATAGAGGAGCTAGGAACTAAAGGTGCAAAGATGAGTCCATAAGATGGACTATATACCATGAGCAGTGCTGGGTTAAACAGCTCAGGAAGAAGTGGGGCTGGGGGTGAAAATATTGGTCCTTCTATCAATGTGAACAATAGGGAAGTGTGCTGTGCTGAAGTGGGCACAGAAAGCTGCCTCTTTCTAAACCACAGAAGGCTTTCTTTTTCTTAAGAAACAGAAAAACAATTCTAAATCTAGTCAGAACTGAATATGATAGTTAGAGAGCCCAAGATGTCACTGGGAATGCAAGACAGCTTCAAGACACAAAGATGCTTTTCCTGATTCCAATGGCAGATTAGAAGAAGTCTATTTTAGAACATAAAAATTCTTCCAAAAGTTTTTGAGCAGCTTTCTTTTCCCTGTGAAGGAAAAAATATATATAATGGCCCACCATGCAGAAGGGAGTATTTGAAGTAGTACTTGTGTATAGAAAACGCCAGCTGCCAGGTGACTGACCAAAATGATCTTCAGGGACGTTTCTGAAGACAAGATTTATTTTTTAACACTTCCTGGGAAATGAAGCCTTGAAAGCTTGTCTTCAGCTAAAGGGATTTAGGGAACATATTGGCTGGGCCTACAAGTAAATTTCTTCTCTCCTATTTTTGTAATAATCTTTTCCCTTTATGCTGCTAGAGGCTTGAGTGGTCAGCCTTATGTTATTGAAACTGTAAACCTCATCAAAGAGATACATTTTCCCGACTCTCATAGAGCATCCTGGGTATTACAATCCTCTTTTGAGATACATGCAGAATGTTATTTATACTAAGCAACTCATCTTATTTTGGAGTATGCTAAACTGATATTATTAACAAATATCTTGTCCACGGATGGTTCCACATGTGAAACAATAAGCAGATCTAATAAGCTCGCTCTCTCTCTCTCTCTCTCTCTCTCTCTCTCTCTCTCTCTCTCTCTCCTCTCTGCCCCCTCTCTCTCACACACACACATGAATATTGAGTTGATAATAGGGCAAGTTGGGGAAACATGGAGCAAATTGGGAGGATGAGGGTATATATATGATCATATTTCAGGTATAAATCTCAAAATAAATGTTTTTAAAAGTTTTATATAATAATGTTGTAAAGAATACTCTTTTGGTACGTTCCAGTCACCCTCTGACAGTTGCATTACTTAACCAGATCAAGGATCTTCACATAGAGTGTATTGTGACATTGTGTTTGTTTGTTTGCTTGTTTTACTTTTTTTTAAATTCAGAGTTTGCTGTCCTTTCCATCTTTTCATTTGAAACAGGATTGTAAATAAAATTTCCCAAATATTATACACATAAATTAAAGCATAAATACCTTAAATTTAGTCATAAAGCAGAAATAAGACTATTTAGATTTTAACAAAATTGAAATACTGTTTGGTAAAACTCCTGTATTTTATAGTAGCAGAAACCCATAAATAAGGTAAAGATGTGATGTTTGTAGTAAGTTTCAGGCAACTCATGGAAGAAAAATGCAGGAAGATTGCTGCTTTTAGGGTTGATTTGGTTATAAAGGAAGGGGTAAGAGGAAACTGTTGGCTTAATTATCAATCAAAGGAAAGGTAAAAGTTACTAGATGAAGAAAGAGATTACAGAGTAACAGTAGCTTGTGAACAGCACATTCATTAAGTCATTTTCTCCAACTGTATCAGTGCTCAGATTCCTTCCCATATCTTGGTTGTTCTGTCCACTACCAGGACTCTCTGCCTAGGCTCTGTGGGATGACCTCAGATAGCAGCAAACTCCCAGTTATGTGTGTTTAAGTACAATGAGAGATAACCTGTTTCTTTAGGTAAATTCCAGATCAACTTGGTTTCGTGGGCTAAGCTATGTGTCAGTCTGAACAAGTAGTTTTCAATGCTCTGTTGTGAATGGTCCTTTATTGTCATCACTGACCATCAGGAAATTTCATGGAAAAATACTTTCCTTTTTGCATAAAGTATAATTTTTTTATCCATGTATCCCCTTGTTCAAATTCCCTTCCACCTCCTGACCCTCCCAGTCACTCTCTCTTCTCCCCATCTCTTTATCTCCTCCCCAGAAAGGGCAGGAGGTCCCAAGGTCCCAAGGTAGCTTAGTTCAGCATCCACTCCAGGCAGATTCGCTTTCTTCATCCCACAATCAAGATGAGCTCAGGTGTCCCTCTGAAGGGAATGGGCTCCAAGGTGCTGGTCCAAGGTCTTTCAGATCCCAAGCTGTTCAGTGTTTGTGGTTTGCAGCTTGCACATGCTTTGCTTTTTGCATTGAATCTGTAGATTGGTTTTGGTAGAACTGGGTTTATGTTGTTGATCCTACCTAACCAGAAACATGGGAGAGCTTTCCACTTTCTGATATCCTCTTCAATTTCCTTCGTCAGTGAATTAAAATTTTTGTCAAATAGATCTGTTACTTCTTCGGTTATAATTACTCCAAGGTATTTAATGCTATTTGCAGCTATTATAAAAGGTGATGTTTTCCTTATTTCTTTTTCAGCCCTTTTATCTTTAGTGTATAGGAGGGTTACTGATTTCTTTGAGTTAATCTTGTATCCTGCTACATTACTGAAGGTGTTTATCAGCTGTAGAAGTTTCCTGGTAGAAATTTGTGGATTACTTATGTATACAATCATATCATCTACAATAGAGATAGTTTCACTTTTTCTTTTCCAATTTGTATCCCCTTAATATCCTTTCCTTCTCTTATTGCTTTAGCTAAAACTTCAAGAACTATGTTGAATAGATAAGGTGGAGAGGACATCCTTGTCTACTTCCTGATTTTAGTGGGATTGCTTTGAGTTTTTCTCCATTTAGTTTGATGTTGTCTATCGGCTTCTTATAAATGACCTTTATTATATTTAGATATTTTCCATGTATTGCTGATCTCTCTAGGACTTTTATCATAAAGGAGTGCTGAATTTTGTCTAATACTTTCTTAAAACATGATAAAAATTAATTATCATGAAATGGAAATGAAAACACATGGAGTGAGTCTAACGTTTTTACTATTAGGCTTCACATATCAAATTCTTGTAAGATTACAAGGGCATGTTTTAAGCATTTCAAATGTCTTATTTCTGCAGACCCAGCCATGCTTTGAGAAGCAAAGCTCTGTGTTAGAGATCAATAAACAACAGCCCACAGACCAAGTCTGGTCTCTACTACCCTAAAAAGTCTTATTGGAACATAGTCAGGCAAATTTGTCTATGCCTAATGATCTCTGCTGCTTGCAGGATGATATAGTGGCAGAGTATGTCACCTTAAGGAAAAAAATACTTACTATTCTGTTGCAAAAAGAATGATTTTCTAATGTCTTCCACAAGCCCTTGCTATGACTGACATAGCATGATTTATGCTCAGCCAAGAACAAGGAATACACTCCAAGAGCACATGTGTAAAGAAAGGGGAACAGGTGATTGCATTAGCTGCCAAAGGAAGAAAAACTTTATTCAGGGATGTCAAGACTCTACAAGTGTGTAACAGAGAATTCAGATCTCTTTGCTCCTAATGTATTCATTGTATCTTAAATAAAAACTGAATTACTAATTTTAAATGTATACAGTAAAAGTATGCTATGATTTCAAATGACAGTCAGGGTTTACAAGAATTTGTCATTCCACACCCACTGCAGAATAAGGAGAGTGTGGTGGTTTTAATGAGAATAACCCCTCATAGGCTTTTATATTTGAATGCTTGGTCTCGAGGAAGTGGCACTATTTGAAAGGCTTGAAATGTGTGACTTGCTTGGGGTAGGTGTGGGCCTTACTGGAGAAATTATGTAATTAGGGATGGTCTTTGAGGTTTCAAGAGCCTAAGACAAGCCCGGAGGCTCTCTCTCTCTCTCTCTCTCTCTCTCTCTCTCTCCCCCCTCTTTCTACTGACAGCAAATATGAACATAGAAATCATGTCTATTTCTCCAGCACCATTGTCTGCCTGCATCCCTCATGCTCTTTGACATAATGACAATAGAATAAACTTCTGAGACTATAAGCAACTCCCAGCTGAATGCTTTCTTTTAGAAGTGTTGCTGTGTATGTCATAGCAATAGAGCACTGCCTAGGACAGAGAGTAAACTATATAAAAGAATAAACTAGCAATTTCAATGAAAATAAGAGAATTACTAATACCTGGTATTATGGTAGTATATAAAATACATGGTATTTTATATAAAATACAAACCTTATAGTATATGCCTTTAGTTCTATTTACAAGAAATAGAAGTGAAAGCTACATAGCTATTACATTTATTTATCAAATATTTCACGACTATATAAAAATAGATACAAATATCTAAACATTGTGAAATATGGAAAACATAAGAATGGGCACGGTAAATGGAATACTAAGAAAGTTGAAGACCAGACAGACAAACTATAGTCATATAATTACATAAAATAACTATACATTGTAATTAGGCTACATATAAACTACAGCTAAAAAGAGTAGAAATATTATGAGAAATTAGAAATAAAACTTAATAAGAGACAACTTCTTTTAGCAAATATCTTTTGTAAGAGTTATTTTGAAGCCAATTTCTATAGCAGAAGGACCAACTAGCCAAGAAAATTGCTGTGTAGATGTATCATAGAGAATTGCTGTGTAGACACATCATAAAAATTATTGAATAGATGGGCAGAAGAAGAAAAATCTCTTGTTCCTTTGCAATAAATAAAATTTTATCAGTTCGTAGAAAAGAAAAGGTATAAGCCAAGAAAAAATATCCCAAATACTTGGGAGGTTAGAATCTGAATTATTGGACAGAGCCTATATACACACAGTCTTTCCTGATTTTTAAAAGTAGAGGGTGAGAGCTTTATGCAAATAAATGGCATGGTTAGATTGCATTTGAAAATAACCCCTGTAGTTTTGCACATTGAGTGGTTAATGATAGTGACATGCTGATTGACTAGAATTAATAGCAAAGTTCTCAGTGATTTAAATGCATTAAGCAACTTAATTTTCTATGGCAACCCTGCTATTACTTTCATTTTACACATAAGCATTATAATTACTCTTTGTTTTACATTAGAAAAATTCAACTCTTCTTGTGCTTTAGAACACACAAAGTGAAGCAAAGCCTGTCGGTAAACCTCTAGCTACTACAAACCAGTGTTCTGAGCAGGACACTGACATCCATGCCATTCCACACAGGATACATTCATTGATTACTAAACACTAAACATTACCAGGTAGGTAATGAGCATGCTCTTGGGCAAACAGGTGAAGGAAAACAACCACTAGGTAGACACTGTGTCAAGCAGTGCATAGACTATAAGTGATGAGAACTTAGGCCTATATCACAGATGTTGTCAATCATCATTCCCCTCACTTGCCAGTTCTCAGATCCTCTCCCCTGCTATTTTCTCTCCAAGCCAAATTAGACACCCCTCCTTGATACTTCGAAGCATAAAATGCTATGTGTGATCATGACACAGACCTAACCTCCACCAACAAGAAATGTACACTACACTGTTCCTAGGTATGCACCCAAAGGACCAAAGGAGTGTGCATGTCCATATGAAGACAGAGACTGGTATGAGGGCATCGTCCTCTGTCACTCTTCGCCTAAGTCTTAGTACTGAGATATTTGCACAACTATGTTTATGTCTGTAATATTCATATAGGTAAGAAACAAAACCAGCCTAAATGCTCATCAATAGATGAATGAAAAAAAGAAATGAAATACACTACAAAATCATCCAGAAAGAAAAGTGACATTATGCCAATTGAAAAAAAATAAATGGTACTAGGAAACATTAAGTTAAGAAAAATGAGTCATAACCTCTGAAGACCTAGTACTGAGTGTTTTCTTTCACATATGAATCCTAACTATAAGTTTATGTATGTATTATTTAGGGAGTATGATTCAGTAAACAAGAAAGGAACCCCACGAGAGGAAAAAAGAGATTTTATGTGGAAGGAGGAAGAAAATAAAATAAACTATACTACACATGCAAATAACAAGGGATGATGGGGACAGGCAGACCAGCAGGAGGGGGCCAGGGGAGTGAGGAAGGAAGGCGGGGGAGAAGGATCAGCAACAACAGAGCATGACGGGAATAGCACAATAAAACTTCTTCTGTATGATAATTTAAAACTAGTATAAAAAGACACAGACTCAAGCCTTAAGAATATCATTCCAAGTTGCCAAGGAATTGTACATGTGTAGTCAAGCTGAGATTTTCCACAGACATCTATAGAAGCATCATGCATACTAGCTCAGAAGGGGAAAGCCCGAGGGTGTGTTAATAGTTACCAGACTTATGAGAAGAGAGGAAAATACTTATTGGGTACAGTTTCCTTTGGAGATCTGAAAATGTCCTACAACTAGTCTTGTGGAGATCCTTAAACATTGGCAGTGTGCTAAAAGGACGTAGATTGTCAGCTTTGAGTTGATTATGATGCCAAATTGTAGTTAGGTAAGTTTCTCTCAGCAGTTTAAAAACTGTCATTCCAAGAGTATTTCCTTAGGGACACTATTCTCATGAAAACATTTCTCATAAAATTTATTCATTTCTCCAGGAGAGATACCACCTATGATAATGCAGATTCTGTAAGCAGAGTATATGTAACAGAATGTATGAATCTGGTGTATGTGCACATGCATGGTGTGTGTGGGGGTGTGTGTTCACATGCATATGCAGCCAGAGGCTGATATTGGAATGACTTCCTTTGTTGCCCATTATTTTTTCTTTTCTTTTGAGTCTGGGACTTTTTACTGGACCTGAAGTTGTCACTTTGGTTGAACTGTCCAGACATCAAGCACCTGAGATCAGCTTGTCTCTACTCCCCAGCACTGGAGTTAAGGAGATTCACATACATCCTGGTTTTCATGTGAGTTTGGGGATTGATTCTAACCCACGTCCTCATGATTGTGCAGCGAGCACCTTATTCATGAATCCATATCCTCAGCCCCAGATTTGTATGTAATTATTTACACAAGGTGCTAAAAGCTGAGAAAATCATTAAGTAAAAGGTTGATGATGATTATAATCATGGTAACTCTGACCTTGCTCCTTATTACATTATCATTGTCAAATAATTGGGTAAGCTTGATCACTACAGGAAAAAAGAAGCAGTCCAATGTACATGCATAAAATTCTACTACTTACAGAACTGACTGTTACCTTTTAAGTGTTATATCTTCCAAGCATAGCTTTTCGATGCAAAGACGAGATAAATAGCCACAACCACTTGTTAGTATCATTTATGGATCACCAGATACAACCCAAAAAGTAGATGCTCCAGGTGAAGGAGTTTGCTTAGCCCTTTAGACTACAATTGATATTGCTTGAGAATAATCCTTCCTGTAAAACCAAGTTGCCCTAATCCATCTCACCATGCTAAGGCAAAGCAAAGCTGCTGGCAGTGCCCTTGGTTTGCAAACCAGCAGGGCTCCTTAACTGCTATCTCAAATGAATGACTGTGAGCACACATTGTTTCCAGATGCTTTTGCCTGATGCCTGGAGGAGCCTCCCTAGATCCTGACATTTCTGGAACATCACAGTTAGGGATATAACCAGGACCCAGGCATGACAGTCATCATTCCTGCAGTGTCTGCCACTGAGATACCTACCTGCCTTGATTAGTTTTTCTTGATCCAAACAAAATTACAATCACCAGCAATCTGTAACTGCCACAGCCAATATTGGATCCCCACATTTAACTTTGTCTTTTGAAATGAAATAGGAAATACTATACTCAATATAAATTGTCTCAATCATGTCCTTAGCACTACAAAAGTGTCATCCACTTTTCAATGGTTCAGTTAATATGTTTGAATTTCCCCCATCTTCATTTACAAGAATATCAATGGCCAATAAAAATAAGTCTGTCAGAGAATAGGAAACCCAAGCAATAGTGGTTTCTGCCTTGTGCTGTGTATACAGGTATCTAATAATGACTCAAGTGGATTCAGTTTTGATCAAGGAATACTGATGACTCCTGTTAGAGATGATGAATCTCAAAAACCAAGGCTATGAAAGGAATTGACTGTGATATTAAAGGAGCATGTGGAATGATAAAGCAGAGAACATCTTCCTGTATGGAAGAGATAGGAAATCTTAAATTATCCTGAGAGGACACCCAAGGCCACAGAAGAGCTGCAGATAGTTTCCAAGCATATAACAATGCAGAATCCAGGCAGTGCATGCTTTACTTGGAGGGCAGTGCATGCTTTACTTGGCAGTGTGTGTTTGGAAGAAACTATAGAGAAAGGCAGCAGTGAAGGCTGTCAAGTATTGAACCAAATGTCTAGTGCTTATAAATATTTAATAAAATAATTTAAATTAAAAAAATACTCCCTAGTGGACAATCATATATGATGATGCTTCCCCCCAGCTATGCTACTTTTCACTTGTGCATTCATGTTATCATGTATTTAGATGTACATCTGCAAGGAATATGTTCACCTGTGTGCCCACACATGTGGAAACCACAGGTCAGCCTTGGATGTTATTCCTTAAGAGTCAGCCATCTTGTTTTTTAAGACAATGTCTCTCACTGGCCTGCAACTCACTGATTCAACTGTACTGGCTGGCCAATGGTTCTCAGGAAACTAAGCCAACCCTAACCCTAACCCTAACCCTCCTGACATTAGGACTAGAAATGTGCAGTACAATCCCAGTATTTGCGTGTGTGTGTGTGTGTGTGTGTGTGTGTGTGTGTGTGTGTGTGAACTCTGGAATTCTAAACTAATGTTCTTATGCATGTATGGCAACAATGTTGCTAACTGAGCTTTTTCCCATGCCCCTATTTTTTCATATCCATCTACTGTTTTCATACTCTTACATTTACATCCTTTGAGTTCAATGAATGCATTTTAGGCTACCCTTTTTATTTATATATAACAAATTATGAAAATATAACAATCTGAAACAACATTTATCAACTCAAAAATGTGTGGCACAAAAGTTTATGCATACCTCAACTTGCTCCTTTTTTCTCATTTATTGAGAATTTTTTCTTACATAATATATTCCAATTATGGTCTTTCCTCCATCTACTCCTTTCACTTCTTCCCCCACCTTCCCTCTCTTCTGGATTCACTACCTACCTTTTTGTCTTTTATTAGAAAACAAGCATGCTTCTAATGGACAATAATATAACCAAAATAATATTATATAATGAAAACATAAACCAAAAAACGCAAAAGTGGTCAATAGAAGGTAGAAGAATCAGAGACCCACTCATTTGCACACTCAAGACTCCAATAAAAATTCAACTAGAAACCATACATACACTATGCATGCTGCCTCAGTCTCTGTGAGTTTATATGAGCTTTGATCCTGTTGATTTAGAAGGTCTTATTTTCTCAGTCCTCCATACCCTCTGGCTCTTACTATTTCTGCCTCTTTTTTATGGGCTAGCCTGAACTCTAAAAGGAGGAATTTGGTAGAGACATTCCACTTAGAGCTGAATGTTCCAAAGTTTCTTAATATGTGCATAATCCTGGGCTGTGAGTATCTACTCCCATCTGCTTTATGATGAAGCTTCTCTGAAGATGGCTGAGCAAGGCACTGACAAAAAATCATTAGGAGTTATTTTCTTGCTACATTGCTTTTGTTAAGAACAGCAGTATTTGGTTTTACCCAGGTCCCTGGGCTATCTAGTTTTCTGGTTCTTTGTCACCCAAACAGTGCCAGATATTGGTTTCATCTCATGGAGAGGACCTTAAGCCTATTGGTTGGTTAGTCCCACAAGCTTTGTGCCACCATTGCCTTGGCACATCTTAAAGGCAGGACACAATTGTATATTAAAGATTTTATGGTTGGCTTGGTGTTTACATTTCTCTTTAGAGAGATTACAGAATACCTCCCTTTACCAAAGATGCTAGAACAGTAGTTCTCAACTTTGTAACACTTCAATCCATTTCCTCATGACCACAGCTATAAAATTATTATTGTTGCTACTTTATAACTATAATTTTCTACTAGTATGAACTGTAATGTATATAACTATGTTTTCCAATGGTTTTAGGTAACCCCTATACAAGGGTCATTTGACTCCTCAAGCGGTCATAACTCACAGGTGAGAATCACTATACTCGACCATAGGGGTGAAGGCTTGACACAGGCATCAGCTTGACTTGTCCATGTTCAATGAGTTGTATCATTTTCTTCAGCAATGAGGTCTTGTCATCAGTTGGAAGAGAACAACCTATAGTTATTGGCAGCCATAGTATATAGCGGTAGTATATAGAGTTGGCAGCAGCCTGGGTTTTTGGCAGATTCCCATGGAACCCTTTTGGCCAACAACTCAATTCGATATACATATCAATATTTCATTTGGTTATAAGAGATGGCTAGTTGGGGCTCTCTCTTCTATTATTTGGCTATTTCATTTATATTGTCTTTATATATAAATATATTTTAGGAAGCTTCTAGTATATTAGGTTTCCATACTATCATTTATTTTTTTCCTTTTTTATTATTATTCTTATGAACAAAGAAGTCACACCTTGTATATTCTTATTCAAAGTCTCTTCCACCTCCCACCACATCAGGTCATTCTTTCTTCTCCACAAATCCACATCCCATCCCTGGGCAGGCTGCAGGCAGTCCCATGGTTCCACTGCCCCAATATTGCTTAGCCCAGTCTCCACTCCTGGCAGATGCAGTTTTCTCCTGCCTCCCTCAAAAGTGAGTCAGGTGTTCCTCTAGGAGGAGTGGGATCCAAGGTGTCAGTCCAGGGTGTCAGCCCAAGCTGTTCAGTGGTTGTGGTTTGCAGCTTGGGCATGTTTTGCTTTTTTCTTGTTTGTTTGTTTGTTTGATTGTTTGTTTAGAGGCCATTTGATTGTTTGTTTAGAGGCCACGAATGAGTGAGTACATCCCCTGCTTATCTTTCTGAGTTTGTGATATCTCGCTCAGGAGGATATTCTCCAAATCCATCCATTTGCCTGCAAATTTTAGGTTATCATTTTTTCTTACTGCTGAGTAGTATTCCATTGTGTAGATGAACCACAGTTTTTTTTCTTCTTTATTTATTTTGTATTTATCAAAAAAACAGTAAAGTGAATTTAAAATGCTGAAAAGTTAACAATAACTATAAAAAAGATAAAAATCATAAGCATGACTTATCAAGGGTGATAATGCAAATAACATTGCTACACATATATTTACTTTGTGTTCAGCTTTCCCTCTGAATTTTTTTTTCCATCCCTGTATATCTTTATTCAAAGTCCCTTCCCCCTCCCACCACATCAGGTCATTTTTCTTCTCTGCAACTCCCCATCCCCTTCCTGGGCAGGGAGCAGACAGTCCTATGGTCCCACTGACCCAATAATGCTTGGATCAGTCTCCACTCCTGGCCAAATCCAGTTTTGTCCATCCTCCCTCAAGAGTGAGTCAGGTGTTCCTATAGTTGGAGTGGGGTCCGAAGGGTCAGTCCAGGGTGTTTCTGATCCCAAGCTGTTCAGTGGTTGTGGTTTGCTGCTTGGGCATGCTTAGTTTTTTTTCTTGTTTGTTTGTTTAGAGACCACTAATGAGTGAGTACATCCCCTGCTTATCTTTCTGAGATTGTGATACCTCACTCAGGAGGATATTCTCCAAATCCATCCATTTGCCTGCAAATTTTAGGATATCATTTTTTCTTACTGCTGAGTAGTATTCCATTGTGCAGATGTACCACAGTTTGTTAATCCATTCTTCAGTTGAGGGACATCTAGGTTGTTTCCAGGTTCTTGCTATTACAAATAATGCTGCTATGAACATAGTTGAGCTAATACCTTTGGAGTGTGAATGTGCCTCTTTAGGGTATACACCCAGAA